>CAUYSK010031863.1:0-38871 GCA_963575035.1 Avahi laniger
AAAAAAAAAAAAAAAAAAAAAAATTTTTTGTAGAGATGAGTTTTGCTATGTTGCCCAGGCTAGTCTCCAACTCCTGGGCTCAAGCGATCTTCCTACCTTGGCCTCCCAAGGTGTTGGGATTATGGACATGAGCTACCACACCCAGCCAGCTACTAATATTTTTTAGAATTCATCTTTTCAGAGTTCTGTGAAATATGGATTGAGAGCACCTTTCTTCAGAGAAAATTTACCTTTGGTTCTAACAGGTGCATTAGAGTACTGCAGATCACTGGTGGTTTGAATTTAAAATACTCCTTAAATACTCTGAAAATAATAATTAGCTTGAAAGCCTCTGACCTGCCTGGACCTGAGACAGAAAAGCTTCTTTATGGTCTTCCTGTGTTTGTTAGTGGATGTGTTTATTCCTACCCTTTCAGTGAGTGGAGGATCCTGGCAATATGTGTGGAAGTACTAGTTACATCCTTGTATTGTTAAAACCCACATTCCTAGGTTACTGAGAACAGTAACTCAGAGTCCTCTAGTAACAGTTCTAATGCTTCTTGCTCTGGTTTTCAGTCCCCTCCTCATTTTTCAAACCCTAAATATTTCCCTTGATTTCTAATGAACTAAGCTATGTATTTAAAGGCTTTTTTTTTTTTTTTTTGAGACAGAGTCTCACTCTGTTGCCTGGGCTAGAGTGAGTGCCGCGGCGTCAGCCTAGCTCACAGCAACCTCAGACTCCTGGGCTCAAGCGATCCTTCTGCCTCAGCCTCCCGAGTAGCTGGGACTAAAGGCACACGCCACCATGCCCGGCTAATTTTTTCTATATATTTTTAGTTACCTGATTTAGTTATCTGATAATAGTTATTTCTATTTTTAGTAAAGACGGGGTCTCGCTCTTGCTCAGGCTGGTCTCGAACTCCTGAGCTCAAACAATTCGCCCGCCTCAGCCTCCCAGAGTGCTAGGATTACAGGCGTGAGCCACCGCGACCATCCAACCTAAAGACATTTTTTAAAATGTGCTTAATTCAGCACTTCAGTGTGTTTGTATGTAGAAGAGTTTTCATGTTATCTAGTATGGTGCTTTACTGGAAATGGAAATCTAATTTGTTTTTCATATTGAATTAATATCATTTGTAAAGTTGGATTGTGAAATAGACATATGGCTAAAGACCGAATTTCTGCCACAGCAAATTTACTCTATTTCTGTGAAATATTGACTAAGCCAAGTTCTTGTTATGAGATACCATGTTTGATTCTGAAATTTTTACTTGGTGTTTAGATAGAATAGTAATATCACCTCCTGTTATTATGGACATTTTATGATTTTGTGTAGGATTCACTCTTGATTTGTCTGTCTTGAAAAAAATAAGAAAATTACTAAGATTTGAAAAAGATCTTACAAAGGTTAATAGCAATCTACGTTAGCTGTCTAATCCTTTCATTTAAAAATACAGGTGATCTTTCAAATGAAAGGAGTAAGTTTGTAAGTCTAAAGGCTATATACAAGTGCATTTAGATTCCTCCTTATCTTCTTTCTAAATTGCAGTATACTTAAGGATAGGGATATAGTCTTTCTATTCCTTAGTATTAAGGTAACAGATTATAAAGGACACATAGAACATTATCTCTCAGATTAAATTTTACCCTCTGATAGATGCTTTTCAGGATCACTTAGACTAAAATAATAATGTAGGTTCTCTGTTAGCCTTTCTCATAGAATTTGTAAATATGTATGGATTTCTTTGTTGATTTGCTTATTGCTTATCTTTACAACCAGATTTTAATGAAAGAAAATAAACAATTCAGGTCCAAGTGTTTAGTGACCAGAATTAGGATATGGAAATTTCATAATTTTTAGTTTTTTTAAACTACTACATTTCTCACTTTCATAGCATAAAGTATTTAATCCAAGCAGTGCATCAAACACACACAAACACAAAGTGAGCTGTTGAAATCTATATATCTGTGGAAAAATTAAATAGAAGAATTTTAATCTCTTTTTAATCTCTTTAGTTAGACTGAGGTCTCATTCTGCCAGTAATTGATTCTGTAGATAATAAGAATGGGGATAGTGGTGGTGGTAGAGGTGAGAACAGTGATAATAACAGAAGCAAATTTCTCTACAGTACGTATTCTAGGCCAGGCACCATGCTAAGTATGCTAAGTAATTTCCAGCAAATCTTATTTCTTTCTTACAACAACCTTACTATTATTTTCATTTCAGAGTAAAGAAACTGCAGCATAGAATTGTTAACTTAGTTGTCCAATGCCATACTGCTAGTAATACGTAGAACAGAGCTTTGAACACACAATGGGGTTTTATTTATTTAATTTTGTTAGATATTTGCTGGATATTTTTTTTTCAAAATTCATGTATAAGTTACAGTATACTATAATACTTTCTGAGATATCATAAACCCACATCTCTGTCACAGCTGATGATACATTAAGACTAAAAATTGTGTTATACATCTATAGTTTTAATACCTATGATGGGTTTTTATTATAGCTATTTTATGATTTCATCAATAGCCAAGCTGTTGTTTCATTACAAACAGATTTAGTATCTTTGTGATTAAAGCAGCAGACTAAAAACCATGAAGGATGTACTATTTGGTTTTCAATCATTTCCATGTGTTATGAATTCTTATCAGATGTTGGGAAATAGCAGGCTTAAGCTAACTGCAAGTGTTACATACATGATCCAAGAAACAATAGTCTGTAATGGACATGTGTTTAACCATCAGCTTGTTTAACAATGTCTCTAAGTAAATTCATTTACCATCTTATGTAAGAAACTTATACATATTCCATTTCATTTCTGTAGATTAAAATTCTCTTCAAAGGCATGTCAAGCACTCGGGTCTTTATAATCTTTATCAGTTTTTTTAAGGTGAATGTTAGAGAATGTCAGTGCTTTAGTTCACCACCCTTATATTAAGGTAATATTTCGCCTGCCATAAGAAAAAAAGAACAGATATAACTCAAAATTTTCCTAAGACACATTCCTGGAAACTGGAGGAAATGAGAAAAGCATCTGGAAAAAAATAAAAACCCCCTGAAAATTATGCAAAATACTTAACATTGACATTTTTAATCCTCAGTCTCAAATTCAAAAGCTACATGATTAAAATAATAATTGCAGGGTTTTAAAAAACTACTTTAATCAAGTACTGCAAGCAACCTGATAAAAATGTAAACATATTAACATACTATAGTTATAAGAACTTTCCTGCATGGTTACTAATTCATGGTGTCTTCTGTTGTATAGAAAATATTTAACTTAAATCTCACTTTGGCTGTTTATCCAAAGAAAAGGAAATCATTACATCAAAGGGATATCTGCACCCCCATGTTTATTGTAGCACCATCACAGTAGCAAAGATATGGAATCAACCTAAGTGTCCATCAGGGATGAATGGATAAAGAAAATGTGATACATGGGTACAATGAAATACTACTCAGCCTTAAAAAAGAATGAAATCATGTCATTAATAGCAACATGGGTGAAACTGGAGATTATTATGTTAAGTGAAATAAGTCAGGCACAGAAAGACAAATGTGGCATGTTTTCACTCACATGTGGAAGCTAAAAAAGTTGACCTCTTGAAGGTGGAGATTAGAGTGATGCTTACCAGTAGCTGGGAAGCGTATGGGCAAGGTAGGTGGTAACAGATAAAGAGAGATTGGGTAATGGGTACAAACATACAGTTAGAAGGAATAAGTTCCAGTGTTCAATCGTAAATGAAATGAAATGTTCCCAAACCATAGAAATAATAAATACTTAAGGTGATCAATACCCTAAATACCCTGACTTGATCATTTCACATTCTATGCGTGTAACAAAATACTATATCTACCCCATACAAATGTACAAATACTATATACATCAATAAAAAATTTTTAAAAATATCTTCAGCTTAAAAGTAAAGTATAAGTCCAAAAGTACTTTTCATTCAGTGGGTAGTTAGCAGATTAGGAAAACTGCATAAAGAACTAGGATATCTGTATCATGTTTATAATTCCATTATTGACTTGGAGAATTTTGAAAAATCTCCTACTGTCTCTACACTTCAGTTTCTTTGTGTCTAAGATGATGACAATATTTGGCATCTCACTACTTCCTTAGATGTGAGAATTGAGAGGAAATAATTTTAATTCAGGTTTTATAATGCTAAATCCAAAGAAATTGAAATAAAATGATCTGCAAAGTATACATTTTTACATTTATAATTTTGGTATGCATTCCAGAAATATTAATTCATATCATACTTGGACTGTTCTTATGTGATGGTGAAACTGAGGCAAAGAAGGAGGATTAATGGCTTCTTGTGGCCATATGGTGATATTGGGTCTAGGTCTTCTGATAAACACATCTCTTCCCACAGCCCACCATCTAAATGTGTTGCCTAATCTTTCGGAATACTACAAATTGACATTGGTTTGAAAAGGAAAAAACAATGACATTGGAATAGATATGTTAAGTGTAGTAATTAGTATCATTTTATCATTAATTTTCATAGTTTTAAATTTAAATTGCTGATGTAGTAAAACAGTCATGAGTTCATTGTAGTGTATATATATATGTGTGTATATATATATATATGAATATATATATAAATATATATATAAATATATATATATATATTTTTTTTTTAAGACAGAGTCTTGCTCTGTTGCCCGGTCTAGAGTACCATGGTGTCAGCCTTGCTCACAGCAACCTCAGACTCCTGGGCTCAAGCGATCCTTCTGCCTCAGCCTCCTGAGTAGCTGGGACTACAGGCACACGCCACCATGCCCAGCTAATTTTTTCTATATATTTTTAGTTGTCCAGATAATTTCTTTCTATTTTTTTTAGTAGAGACGGGGTCTCGCTCTTGCTCAGGCTAGTCTCGGACTCCTGACCTTGAGCAATCCACCCGTCTCGGACTCCCAGAGTGCTAGAATTACAGGCGTGAGCCACCGCACCCAGCCCATTGTAGTATATTTCAATCACAAAAATAACTGCCTTCTAAGCACCTGGTAGTGTGCTTACTCATATTAATTCTTAATTTTTGCATCAGTCTTATTATATATGCTGAATATAGCCACAATTTATAGATGAGAAAACTGAGGCTCAGTGAGGTTGACAACTTTCCCCAAGACTGTGCTCTAGCCACTTTCTCTATGAAGCCATGAAAGATGTGGAAGATTTTAGTAAACACAAATAGAGGGGAAACACCATTTTAAGCAATGGAAATGGCATGAACAAAGGTGTATGTGTGCTGAATCTCAAAGTTTGTCAAGGTAATTATGACTAGTATGTTTTGGCTGAAATTTAGAGTAACTGTAGAGGATATGTAGGAGATAAAGTTTAAAAAACTAGTTTGAAGCTAGCTCAGAAGAGGGACTTAAATATTTGAGAAAGAAATTAGTGTATAATTCAGTAGGATTTAGGGAAGTGTGAAGACCAGAACAGTAGAATTGTAGGATTTGGCATATATGTTACAAAATGAATGGAAGAAAGGTCAGATCAGAGACACGTAGACCAAGTAGGAGAATGTTGCAATAATGAAGTCATGGTGGCCCAAACTAGACTGCTGTCAATAACCACAGAAAGGAAGAGACTTTGTAAAGGAATAAGAAAGGATGTAGTAAGTAAGGGAGATACTAGAGGATACTAGAAGGTGGGCCTGACAACAACATTCTGGTGGTTTTATCAGAATAGGACAGATATTAGGCTGTGCTTTTTAAGGAGCTAACATGATCAATCTGACTTTAGAAATGGTTAATGTGATACATTTGTGGGATGTCTAATGAAAGTACTCATCTGCCAGTTAGAAATGTGAATTTAAGTTTGAGAGTGGAAATGCGAAACAGTCTTGTTGTATACATTGACTGCATTAAAATAAAGAAAATTAAAATTATGAACATAGATGAAATTTCTAAAGACAGGAGAGGAAAAGAGAGGGTTGAAACTAGACTACTGAGAAGCACCTAAATTTTTTTTTTTATGAGATGGGGTTTCACTCTGCACTCACCTAGGCTTCAGTGCAGTCACGCAAATGTAGCTCACTGTAGCTTCCAACTCCTGGGCTCAAGTGATCCTCCTATCTCAGCCCATGGAGTAACTAGGACTACAGGTGCATGCCCATACATCCTGCCAAATTTTTTTTTTTTTGGTAGAGTTAGAGATCTTACCATGTTGCCCAGGTAGGTCTTGAACTCATGACCTCAAGTGATCCTCCCTCCTCGGCCTCCCAACATGTTGGGATTACAGTTGTGAGCCACTGTTGAAGCACCTAAATTTGAGGAGCAGGAGGTGGAAGAGTAAAACCAATGGAAACAGAGTATCAAAGAGGTAGAGAAGATCTGGCATGACACAATCTGAGATAGCAGAGGAGCAGAGAGAGGTAAAATGGTCAATAAAGTCAGATTCTTCTGAAGGTCTATGTTACAATATAAAGAGAAGCCATTGGAATTTGTGATTAGGAGGTCGTAAGTTACTTGTGAGAGAGCAATTTAAGGCAAGTATGAATTACTAGTAAGGTATTAAAATGGGTAGATAGTGGGTAAAATAAAGACAATAACAACAGTTGAGATTTTGGTTGTAAAAAAATTGGGAAGTCAAAGATGTGGAAAATTGAAGGAAAATATTCTCACTTTGACTTTTCAGAAATATTTGGCCTGTATACTTTACTTCAGATTCTCTTCCCAGCTCTATCTTTTGTTACCGGTCACCTCCCCCTTTAAATTACTACAGCCAAATACCTTCATTTTTTAGCATGCAGTCTTTTGTTTTTCCATCTCCCTGTCTTTAAGATATACTACTTGGATACCTCTTTGCTCTGTCTCCACCTGGCTAATTCCTACTCATCTTTCAGAGCCCAGTTAAAATGCCTCCTCTGCAAAGCCATCTCTTATTTTACCTGCAGTAATCTTTCCTTCGCTGAATTTCAAAATGCCTCACTCATTTCTTTGGCATGGTTGTTACCACTTTTTATTATATATTAATACTATTTTTATTATTGATGTACATGGTTTATGTCCCTCCTTGGAATTTAAGGTCCTTGGAGACTTTCTCAAGCTGTCAGTCAATATAATATCATGGAAAGAGAATAGACTTAGAATTCAGACCACTCCATTTTTAATTTCTTGCTCTGTCACTTACTGACTGCGTGACTTCAGACAAAGTGTTTATTTAATCCCCTTATTTGTAAAATGTCTATATCACAGGCCATTGAGAAGATTAAGTGGTGGAGGAAGTAACTGACATAAATAACCTGCAAAATTAAGTTCCCTTCCCTCCTTATTCATCTTGATTTCTGTGCCAGCACCCAGAATGGTACTATACAGGTATTAGGTGCTCCAGAAAATGTTAAATGAATTAGTAATTTCTTTGCCATTACTAAACATATAAAGCTACTGTAATTTCTAGGTTGCTAATATTTTATTGGGTTTATTGTTTAATAGAAATTCTTTTTTCCATTAGAGCAGAACATATTACAGATTTATCAAATAAAAAAATATATTCAATGCAGAATTATCTGGTGGATAATGGTGGTATCATACAAACCATGTTAAAAGTCAGATGAATTCAAATTAGAAACATACCTAATTGTAGAACAATTAACTAGGTTAGAGTTAATAGTAGTTTATAAAAGCCATTTCTTTTACCATTCAAGTAGAAACTAGGCTCTGAGGGGGCCAAGAAGATACTGTCTGGACTCTATAGTAAGCCCATAGTTTGGCAGTATACGGTTACATATACTCCAAGCTTAGAATTTCCATTCTTATTTAAACATATTCTAGTGCCAGTGGATAGGATTATATTACAGAGAATCTAAGACTGGGAACCCTGAAATTAGACTGTGATCTAAAGATTAGTTTAAAAACTTACACTTCATTCCAAAGAGTTATGGATTCCACAAGTACTAACAAATGGTGTTGTTAGAATAGTCTGAAAGATTTTGACATTGTAAATCCTCAATCACTTGAAAAATTTAACAAAATGAAGCAATTTTTAATAATCTATATATACCTACTTTTTTCTGTCTCACCTTGTCTGTTTTTTTACTCACCATTGTTCAGTTTGTCTACATCAATATTGTATCTAAACCTTTGACTATTTAAAGATAGATTTTTAGAAGCAAACATGCATTCATTGGCATTTTAAAATTATGAACAGAATTAGTTTTTATATATAGTACAGGTAGCATTCATTTGTAACAAATAACATAATAAAGAAATATGCCTATATATGACAAACAGCTCTTAAGAGCAGTGCTATTTTAAACATATGTCCTAAAAAATAATAGCTACCATTTGTTGAACACATATGGTGTATTCAATATTTTACATACCTTACCCCTATTTTATAGTTGAATGAACTGGAGTCTCAGAGAAGTTAAGTATCTGTTCTAAAATGACCCAGTTAATAAGTGATGAAGTTGGCTTTTCAATTAGGGCTTTCTGAATCCAAAGTTAATTCCTTTAATAACTATGTTTTATTGCCTCTACAATACTATCTTAAACAGTATATACTTTCTTTGCCTCATTCTTTGTGTGCTTCAAATTACTCTCAAAATGAGGTCTGCTAGAAATATAGTATTTTCTCTTCAACCCTCAAAAAATCTCCACCTCAAAGACCATAGTCTTCAGAAAGTATAATTTAAATGACTGGATTACTTACCAAATTAAAAAATTTAAAAACTAGTGCAATAAAAAGATAGGAGTGTTTAGTGGATGGAGCAAAGATGTTATTGCTGTTCCTTGTGCAGGGACTAAGCAATTCCATTTTTACCTCATGCTGACTAAATATGCGATTTCTAAAATTGTGTCACATAGCTTCAAGAAATATGAAATAATAGCATTTATCTGAGAAATACATGGTGAGAGCTTAAACAAGGCATTGATAGTACGAGCCAAGAGGAACTATGTGAGAGAGATTAGAAAATAATGTATTTCAACACTGATTCAGTACAAGGGAGGAGGAACAGTCCAAGGGAAGTTTAAAGTCTGATCACTGGGAAGATAATGGTTCCCTGATCAAATGGGGACTTCAGGAAAAGGAACAGATCTGGGCAAGAAAGAGATGACTTCAGGTTTGGACACAGAGAGTTTATAATTATGTTGAGACATCTGGCCTGCTATCCATCTAGATCTGAGTCCTTGAAATGTGGCTAGTCTGAATTGAGCAGTGCTGTAAGTTTAAAATATACACTGGATTTCAAAGATTGAGTACAAAAAAAGAATGTAACATATCATATTAATATTTTTAATACCAATTACATAACAAAATAGAATTTTGGATATATATTTTTTTCATTTTTTTTTCATTTTTTTTTTTTGAGACAGAGTCTCACTGTGTCGCCCGGGCTAGAGTGCCGTGGCATCATCCCAGCTCACAGCAACCTCAAACTCCTGGGCTCAAGCGATCCTCCTGCCTCAGCCTCCCGAGTAGCTGGGACTATAGACATGCGCCACCATGCCCAGCTAATTTTTTCTATATATTTTTAGTTGTCCAATTAATTTCTTTCTAATTTTAGTAGAGACAAGGTCTCACTCTTGCTCAGGCTGGTTTCCAACTCCTGAGCTCAAACAATCCGCCCGCCTCAGCCTCCCAGAGAGCTAGGATTACAGGCGTGAGCCACCGCACGTGGAGAATTTTGGATATATTAAGTTAAATAAAATATGTTGTTAAAATTAACCTGTTTCTTTTTACTTTTTTCAAAATGTGGCTGCTAGGAAACTTAAAATTACATGCGTGTCTTACCCTATATTTTTGTTGAACAGCACTAATCTACATGGAGATTTGTAATAGATAGCTAGGAATGTATGACCAAAATCAAGGCAAAACATCTAGATTTGAAGATAACATATAGGAGTGATAGTTGATGTTATGAGATTAGATTAAGATGCCAGGGTAATAGTGATAGAGATGAGAAAAATGGCAGTAGTTATAATACGTAAAAAAACAAGAGTAAACAGGACACAAAGAATTAGAGATTAAAGGCTCAAAAGTGGTACATAAGCCTGACTGGGATAGAATTCCAAGAAGGAAGGAGTATAGTTAACATCATTGAATGATAGGCCAAAGAGGAAAGGGAGGACTGAGAAAAGGCCATTGAATTTGGTCGATATATCATAGAAGTAGTTTCAGTAGAGTATAAGAGCAGATTGTAAGAGATTAAGAAGTTAGATGTTGATGAAGTAAACTGTGCATATAAACTATGCTCTCAGGAATGAAGTACATTTGTAAAGATAATAATCACATGATTTGAGCAGAGTCCAGAGGAATTTGAGCATGTTTCTTTGCTAAATGAAAGGATCAGTGAAGTAGGAGTGCTTGAAATTATAAGAGAAAAGATAATTTCTATAGTAAAGTACTAAAGCATTGGATTCCAAATCTGTGTGCGTCCTGGAATCACTGGGGAATTTGTTACAAGGGCAAATTTCCAGGCAACATCCCACATCTAAAGTTATTATATTCTCTGAAGATTTGTCTCCTAGAACATGCTTTTAACAAGTTCTTCTAGGTGATTGTGATGCATCCACAGGACAAACAAGTAGGAAAATTGAGGGTACTGATGAGGATGTCACTGAAATGGCTGGCCATAGCATCCAGAATGGATAGAGAGCCAATTAGGGTTAGAATGAGACTGGTGGACCACAAACTATGGTTAAGGAGTTGGCTTTCATTATTATAAGAATGAGCACAAGTTTAGTAGGAATGAAAGACTGAAAAAGCCAAAAAGATTATGGGTTTTTATCAGAGAAGGAGGTTTCAGAATTCAGGATCTCAAAGGCCAAGCACACACAAAATGTAGCTGTCTGTCTGATGTGGAGAAAAGATAAAAAAAGCAGAGTCATGACCATCGTAAGGCCTAACAGTTTGGTAACTCTCATAAACGGCAGTGGTATTATAAAAAGATATGAGTTTTGAGATCAAGAGGAAGCACAGGCTGAATCAGTTGAATCAGTATGTAATGATCTACACTTCAGATTCCCTTCCGCTAAAGCTTGGCTTGGATGTCTTTGGGTATCTCTGGAGACCTAGCGGGGTGCCTCCTTGGGCTTACGTATCCATGATTCACTCTAGCTTTTGTTAAAAATACAGTGGATGCTTGACATTCAAAGGTAATATATGCATACTTTTAACTACTTACAAGTAACCCTCAGGGGTCATGACATGAGTAATTAGTAATTTTTTCCAAGGCATGAATTTGAATCTTTTGCCCCAAAACTGGCTTATCGGAACAAGTCACTTAGCTAGCGAATTATAGTGAAGTCAGTATTTACTTCTCAGTTTGCCTTCACCACATGATTATATTAATATTAGTCATCAGAATACCTCAGCCTGGTAAGTTTCACAGAAGAGAAAATTATATGCCAAACTTTAGTAATAAATGAATTAAACATTTGGGTTTAAAAAAATCAAATGAGTTTTCAAAGTTCTTAGCATTGTACCTAGCATATAATAATTGCTTAATAAATGATAGTTATTGGTTCAGGAATTCAACAAGTTTTGAAGCCAAATTTTTGTGTATGTCCAGGTTTAGTGAATAGTATTTATATTAAAAATTTTGTTTTGATACAGAATCTCCATGAATTATTAAGCTAAAACCAAAATATTAAATTTGCTAGTGAATTAGGAGGATAATGGGTCATTTATCACTTATCTTGTGTTTGATATACTTGAAAAGGGGTATATTTTATAGTAACTCATATTACTATTATGAAAAATTATAACTTTCAAAATATCCTTTAAGTATGTTTCTATACCACAAATATATGTACACAGAAATAAAATGAATGAATTACATTATTCACTTTGTTTTTTTTAGATTTAGTGTACCTGAAAACCATTTTGCTAAACAACTTTTTCTCTCAGTATATTACACATTTATATAACTGTTTTTGCTTTATAGTGAAGAGCTCAGAAAAGAAGCAAGACAATTAAAGCGGGAACTCTTAGCAACAAAACAAAAAAAAGTAGAAAGTGCAACAAAGGAAGCAGAAAAGAGAAGTGACGGTAAGGGCATTTATCGGGCTTATATTTTCACTTGGTACTCCTCCTCCTCCTTTTCCCTACCCGTCCTCCTCCTCTTCCTCCCATCTTTCCACTCTTTCCTTCTCCCTTCCTTCTCCTTTCTTCCCTCCTTCCTTCTTCCCTCCCTCCTAGAGTTGAGGGGTTTTGTGGGCGGAAGGGGTGAATACTTTCTTTGGACAGTTAGCCAGTAAAATAAATTCCCACCTAGGACATTTGTCTGAGAAGTATTAATAAATTCAGTGCAAGCAGGAACGTAACTATTGTCCTTTAGTAAGATTAAAGAGAATTATCAGAGTACTTGAAATCAGGCAAAACTTAAGTGTTGCCATAGCACATAAATGGACTAAAAGTTCACAAGGATGGAATGTTCATCTTTTTTATATTACATGTTCTTTAAAACATTTAAGAAAGTGTGTTGGCCCTATGTTTGAGACTTGTGTAAACATTTCTATGTTGGTTTTTGTTTTTACTCTTATGTTAAGACATCAAAAATCTAAAATATTGGTAAAGCCCATCACAGTAACAAACTGCTGTTTAATACAGGTTAAATGTGTTTTTTGTTTCACTATGATTTTTATTAAGCTAGAATGTCTTCATAAAAAGCTTTTTTTTATTGATGATCTTTAGTTTAAAACTGTTTCAGCTGTAAAGCACGTAAATGTTCCGTTTCCAGAATAACAGCTTGGAACTCTCAAATCTGTTTTCTTTTTATAATAATAAATTACATTGTATATTTAGTGACCATAATTAGAAATTTTATTCAGTTTCTTCTTAGAATGTATACTACATTTGATTCAACAAATTTGCTCTGTACATATGTATTCTGAATTCTTATGCTTTTTAGAAAGCATGAAATGTTTTTATCTACTAGATTTTTAACAGTCACTAGAGATAAATCAAAAGAATGAGATACAGCATCTAGCCTTAAAGAATACATATTCTAATGGAAAATAGCTGTTCTACATTTGGCCATAGCTATTATTATTTAAGTAGCACAAGTAATACCACATAACTATTTAAACTACATAGTTCTCAGATTATTTGCATTATATCCCCAATAACTATTATGGTTAAGGCAAGTATGTACTTCATAAAGAATTGAAAGTCACTGAAATATATATTTGAATAGAACTAATTGTTAAAAAATTAACTCAACCATAATGGTGCAAATTATAAACTGAATTTAAAGAAAGAATAAACTTATTTGTGACTAGATATGTAAGTAAAAATATAACCCAGAATAGAAACAAGCTATATTGGCAATATTGAGATTTGAAAGAAGTATAGTGAGGATTATTTTATTTTTAATTTTATACATAATTTTACCAGGGGATTGTTTTTTATAACTAAAAGCATTTTAGATACATGAAAATAATTTCTTTCAACTAGAAAGATCTTTTACTTAATTATTTCATTCATTTTGAGCTAATAATTGTTGGTACTCCCATGTCTGGAGAACTATGCTGGACTGGGGTACGAAGTTAGCAATAGATGTCTGGTTCCACAATAGATTGCCTCTCGTAGTTTATGATCTACCAGGAGTGAAAGAAATGCAATAGATATTACTATACTAGTGCTTTACAGTTAAGGCCCATATTAAACATAAATAGTGCTATGTTTATTTATTTATCTGCCTTTGAAATACAAATACAATTAGGTAAAGAAAGGTTTGAGTCTTAAAAGACTGATTTCTTAATATGAGAGAGAAGATTCTTACAGAGCTTATTTTATCTTACACGAAAGTTAACCACATTAAAATTTTTTATACTGTAATTACAAAGGGAATTATATTAGTAATTATTTTTCTGTTAATTTTTCTTATGTAATATTGAAATACTTGAATTTGCCCAAAATCTAAATGACAGTTAAAATTAGCTTCCAAAAAAATTAAGTCATTTGATATTATTTTTTTCTCATCTCAGAATGGGCCATTGTATTTGCTTATTTTTCATTGTTTTATTTTGATTTTAGACTTATACAGAAGTTGCAAAAATAATAGAGCCTTCCCATATACTTTTTTTTGTTTGTTTGTTTGTTTGTTTTTTTTTTTGAGGCAGAGTGTCACTTTGTTGCCCTGGCTAGAGTGAGTGCCGTGGCGTCAGCCTAGATCACAGCAACCTCAGACTCCTGGGCTCAAGCAATCCTACTGCCTCAGCCTCCCCAGTAGCTGGGACTACAGGCATGTGCCACCATGCCCGGCTAATTTTTTCTATATATATTTTTAGCTGTCCAATTAATTTCTTTCTATTTTTTTTTTTTTGGTAGACACGGGGTCTCACTCTTGCTCAGGCTGGTCTCGAACTGCTGAGCTCAAGCAATCCGCCAGTCTCGGCCTCCCAGAGAGCTAGGATTACAGGCGTGAGCCACCGCACCCGGCCCCCATATACTTTTAATGTTAAGATCTTATATAACTACAGTATAATGATCAAAACCACACAATTAATGTTGAGATAATACTATTAACTAGCTACAGCCATTATTAGAATTTCACCGTTTTCCCCACTAGTATTCTTTTTCTGTTCTATGATTCTATCTAGGATTCCATATTGCATTTAGTCATCATGTCTCCTTAGTGTCCTCTGATCTGTGACAGTTCCTCAATCTTTCCTTGTCTTCATGACCTTGACACTTTGAAGAGTTCGGGGTCAATATTTTGTAGAATGTCTCTCAATTTGAATTTGCCTGATGTTTTCTCATGATTTGATTATGATTGTGCAATTTTTGTTTAGATTATCACAAAAGCGGTATTCCTTCTCAATGCATTAATATCAGAAGTAACGTGATGTCTATTGTCTTATTACTAGTGATATTACCTTGATCACTTGGTTAAAGTGATGTCTGCTGAATTACTACAGTATAAAGTTACCCTTTTTACCTTTGAGATTTATAAGTATTTTAGGGAAGATACATTGGGACTATACAAATATTCTATTTCTCTTCAGGCTTCCCCCCACTAATTTTAGCATCCATTGGTAGATAGTAGATCTTGCCCATTGGCAACAATTATTTACTGTGGTGTTCTATTATAATATTCTATTTCCTTAATTTCTACTACTTGAATGTAAGAAATAACTCTCTCTTCTATTATTTATTTATTTTAATATGGACTTGTGGATATTTATTCTATGTGTTAGAATCCTAAACTATCATTATTTATTTTATTTAAGTTTTTCCAGCTTGGGCCATTGGTATTAATAGCTGTTTAATTTTGGCTCCTGTGACCTTTAACTTGCTCCCATCTTTTCAGCACTTTCTTACTTTCTAGAACCACAAGATACTCCAGGCCAATTTACATTTTCCCTTCCCCGGACTTGGAATCAACCACTTTTCCAAGGAACTCTGGTTCCTCCTATTGGAGTATAGTATTTATAAACCAAGAGTGGGCCATTTTATTTTGATTCTTATAATTTTAGGTGCTATTAGGAACAATATTTTATTATCACTGTCTTCTTAGAATGCTTAACAAAATTCTTTTTTACAACCTCTTTATGATGTACATTATGGATTATCTTTTTCTTGAAATTGTATTTTCTCTAAACTTATTTTGACTTTTAAAATTGAGAAGTATTCCTGATGTGATGATAGAAAATTGTTTGTTATAAAAGATTTATAATTTCAGTAAATACTGCATTATAATTCAAATTCACATGTTCCTGTGCAGTTTTTAAGTCCAGTAGTATGCCTTTCACCATAATTAAAAATGATACCATGAACCGTCTCTCTCTGTAACATTATAGAAACAAAGCAAAATTTTAGACTTTCTTGATTGTATGTCAGAATAACTTATCTTCCCAGCTTACAGATATTCCAAGGTTAGAACCACATAAACTCTGGGAACAGATCCAGATGTCCTCATAGGTATTGGCATAATGAGGTCCTCACATGAAAAGAAGTTGAAAGTGTTGTTTGACTTTGGCTCTGTAAGTTCATACATCAGTTGAGCTCAATACCCTCATGAATCTCTTCAGGAAAGATTTCTTGATTGAACTGTATGACTACATATCTGGCTTTTATAAAGCATTTTATTTTAGTCCAAGACTAAATTGTCTGAGTATTCTGACAAATCTGGATGATTTGGTCTTTTGAACATTTCATGCTATATCTAGCATTTTTAATTTGTGAGTAAACTTAGAAGCAGAAAATTGTTATTTTAAAAAAAAAAGCCTGTTGGATAGTTTGGTACAGCAAATTGTTGTGTAATATAGACCTATTTTCTATATGAATTTCCATCTGGCTGCATGTACCACACCTGCTAATATAGAGAGACTAAAAATACATTAATTTTGGTATTTTTAGTAGTAATTTTGATAGTAATACTAGGTGCTTGTTATATGTAACATTAATGTTATAAGAATGCCTTAGAATATTATATCTTTTCAAAAATAAGGAAATATAATATTAAGACTCTTCACTAGCAGTGAAGTTATTTAAGCCTTTGTGACTCAATTTTCTTATAAATCCAGGGATAAATGCCTAGTGCACCCCCCAAGGTTCTTGTAAGAAATAAATTAAATAATGAGAAAACCTCTAATAAATATACATTACTATATAAAAATAATAATTTTAAATGTATAATAAGAGAAATTTTAACTATTCCTACTTCCATTTTGTTTCCTATCCAAATCCTACAAATTGAAAATATGAATTTTAATACTATATTAGTAGTAGTTAAAAAATATAATCACTATGACTATATGTAAATATGACATAAATTAAAATCTCACAATAAACGTTTCATGTTTTTCAAAGTTGCATATTTATAATGGTATTGTTTGTTAAAAGATATGTGTATGAACTTGTATGCATTCTTAAGTAAAGCTTCCAATGATATTATTTTCTGGTTTTGTGAACCTATCTGGCAAGTCTTAACACTTGCTGACTATTGCCACTTCATCTTAGAATTTAATGTATTATCCTTGGATTAAAAGCACTTGGGAAGAAACCTATAAGAACAAGAAAAGGATTGTGTTCTAATGCCTGTGCATTAAAATACCTAGTTTTGTCCTTTTTGCATGAATGGAGGTTTCTCCCATTTAGCCAGGTATTCTTATAGACAAGATACTTTCTTCAGGGATTCTACCATCTTAAGAAATGACCTTTCATCAAAGGATCAATATTCCATTGGTTTTATAATCTTGACCCAGGTTCCTACGCCAGATCCTTGGCCAGATTTGTATAGACAATTAGGGACTTAACGTTCTAGACATAGTTCCACTTTTAAATCTATTCTACACATGAGGCAAGTTACTTTAAAATCTGGACCCATCTGTTTCTCCATATATATTTAAAGATAAATAGGATCTGCTATTCCTTATATCACAAGGATGTTTCAAGTAATAAATATAATTATACTTCTTAGGAAGAAATGCATTATGTAAATATAACTTCATAATTTTTGCCATCAGTTTGTCAACTATTTAAAGATTTACTTATTTTTAAAGATTTCAGATAATGTATGAAGGAAGGTTTCAGTAAATGAAAGAAATGGAACCTCCAGGAATAAAACCATTCTTGTAGTCATATAATTAAAATTTTCTATAATAGCATGAAATTTGACTTTGTAAAATTCAAAACAGTTACATTAGAATCTGCAGTAGGCTCTAACACCCCAGTTTAGGTAAACAAGGAATGTGGTGTTTTACTTTAGATACCAGCAATGTCAAAAGAGATGTACTGCAGGACAATCCTGTTTACAGCCTTGGAGTCTCTTTAGTCTCACTGTAAATCATCCAGGCCTGTGCACAGGATTGTTGTGGGGGGAGGGGGAGTGGAGGGTAATAAATTTTGAATAAGACTGATAGTTAATTGGAGATAGAGTTGGTTTCCTGTGTTGGCTCTGTCAACTCCTTTAATAAACTATATAATCCTTTTCGTTAAATTATGTCTCAAAGTCCTTTCCAGGTTTCCTTTAAGTTTCGTCATATCAAAACCAGTACCAAACTGAACATAGTGACAAAGAGATACAGGTTTGGACATACTCTCTAATCAGCTTTTGGAGGATAAGGTGTCAGGTCTTTCAAAGTTCTAAGCAGACAATACCGGCTCTGTGACTACTGCCAGAAATTAGAGGAGAAAGGGCAATCTGAGCTTGTAAATCAAGAAAGAATTTTAAAGCCTCTTAATGAAACACATCCCTGAGGTGCTTAGTACCTCTTAAGTTGCACTGGGCCATTTCAAGTTTCTTCAGACTATCTTTTTAAATACTGGATTAAGTCAGATTAGGGCCCCTCAGGCTTGATAGGCTGTGAAAGTACATAGTTTTTGACTACTTTTCATCTAGCTAATATATAGTGTTAAACTAGATTAATCTTGGTTTTTATAAGAAACAGAAACCCTCTTGGAATGTTAGCTCTGTTTTGCCTAATACCTGATTCTTCTTATTGACCAAACTGGTCCTTTCTTCCAAAGCAGTTAACTTTCTTCAGGTACCCTTGAGTCATTTTTTTCTTAGGGGCCAGAAGCATCAGACCTGTTTTCCCCTGTAGTCTACTCTTAATCTGTATGTTAATTTTTACTTTATTTACATAGAAAAGTGAAAGTATATTTGCCCTTGATTCATAGAAAGCTTCTCAGGCCATTGGTTGTTTTCTGTTTCTTCTGACTTTGGGCATAGCGCTAACAAACTGATTAGGTTTTCTAAGTTCAAAACAGATTAAAGAATAATAAAAGTGAGAGAGGGTATATTCTATTATAAAAGAGTAAATTTTATAGAATATGAAGTATATCTCAATAATTTTGTTTAAAAAATATACTTATTTTTTAGCAAAAGAAAAGCCAGAGCAGGGACTGACCTGTGAGCCTTTCTTCTAGCTCATTACTTTATTGGGCTAAAAAATTTTTTTAAAAAAATGAGAGAGAAAAGCATTACTAGAGACATTCATTCTGGTAGCAGAAAGAGGTGATAGCCAACCACTTGACACTAGGTCAGGAAACACAAGAACAAAGCAGTCAATATTATGGATACTTTTGCTGTAGATACTTCATTTACACTGAGAGTGTGTCAGTATCTTTAAAAAATAAAGTTGTTAATCCTCAGTATAATGACTCTGATTCAGTAAGAAAAATTTAGATGGTATTTATTATTCTTTAATTAGATAGAGAATGGTCAACGATTCTAACCTAATTGGTAAAAAAATTAATTGCTTTAATTAATTAAAAGTAAGATTCTTTTATCTGGAATATTCAGTTGTGTGGAACACCTTATTTCCTGGAAGTTCTGGAAAAATAAAGCTTTGCTCTATAGCTAGGACAGTCAGTCTCTTAAATGAAAGTTTATTGAACACATTACTACCCTCGTGTGCTAGAAAGCATGCTGTATTTTTTAACAATATGTCTTTCACTAATACAATTTTTAATAATAAAAATTTTTAAAGGTCTATAGCAAATAAAGATGTGTATACCCTCATAATTATATCAAAAATGTAATCTTCTGGTAAGGTGAATAAAAGACTATCATCTTTAATTTGAGAGTCCATAAAGTACTTTGCTCTTTTTTGAACAATCCATCTCATACTTTCTTACTAGCCATCATGAGCAAATCTTGTTGAGCTTTACTTTGTGTACCTTACATTATAAGCATATTTAAGTTTTATGTGCAATGAAAAATAAACTCTAGCCCATCCACATATCTTTATATGTCTTAAATTCTGGGTCATCTTGCAGATCTAGTGGTTGCCTAGGATTCATCTATTGGTACTTTTAAGAAACAATGTATTTAGGATGTCTCTCTGAATCCCTTCACTGTCTCAGTACAGTTTTCTAGTAACCATCCTTTCTGCCTCATGGTTGCTGTAATTCCAATGTTGTGAATTTGACAAGATCCTCAGCTATATTTTTAGTAACTGCAATTTGTCCTCCTATTACTAATACCTGTGCCATTCCTGTCCCAGTAAAGATAGGTTTGTTAATTGATCCAGGTAAGTATTAGTCTTTAAAAGTCTTAATTTGGCTATTACTGTTTTTAAAAAAAAAAAGCTATATTTCTTATATTAATAATTATAAAAGTAACATTTATTCTTTGCAAAAATATCAGAAATGTAGAAAAGCATAAAGGATAAAAAGAAAGATCATCCCATAATACTTCTGCCAAAGATAACCATGGGTAACTTTGTGATATTTATTTTTCTGGAAGTTTTTATCTTCATGCCAGTAACACATGTGTAATTTTTCCCCATAATGTGATTTTATATGTAATATGCTTTTTTTAAGAACATTTCTGTTGGAATTGACCAATAACTCTTAAAGGAGCAACTTGCTTAAGGAATATTTTTTCTTAATTCTCTTATATCAGACACCTTCAAATATAGAGGATGATGGATATAAAAGACCACATAAACATAATTGAGAGATGAAAATTTCCCACCATTTTCAGGTCTAGGGTTTAGAATATGAGAGAGCATTGATAGCCAGGGACTCCATCTCCATTGCTGATGAAAATTATATATACCTTTCATTTTTAGAAAAAAAATCATTTTTAAAAAATCATTTTAAAAAAAATCCTGAGCCAATGTTGTAGTCTGCCACCTTGGTCTTTCTCAAGTGGCTATTGAAAATTCTACAGGGAAACAGTAGAATCAGATTATATATTTGGAGCCTAAATTGAAATAATTACAAATTTATTCACTACAAAAAAAAGAGGTGAAGGGTGTGTATGTGTGCACGCACACACATACACGTTGTGTTTTATTGTTTTGTTTTGGCATTTAGATTGTCTCAAGGGAGGAACTAATATCATCATTAAAAGTTTGATTATAACCAGTGTTCTCATTTGGGAATGGAGTTGTTAACTTTTCCAGCCTGCTGTCAAGACCTTATTTTAAGTAAAATGTTTTTCTTTTATGTGACATTTTCTGAGGTTTTGCCAAAAATGACATCAAACACATAATTCATTTGAGTGCTGAGTTTCTTCAACGTCTTGCAGCACTTAATCAAATTTGAAAAAGATATTCTTTTCGCAACTTTACAGCGTAAACCTGTGAATATGTAGTATAGAAACTTACTCTGGACAGTTTAATCTGCACGGTATTAGGTTGATTTTTTTTAAATGATTAATGCAATATGCTGACAATTTTAAATGGTTATGTTTTCAAAATCCTTCACATAAACTCCTGGCAGATGGTACAGTTGCAACTTTTGAGTATTAGTATTTTTTCTTGCAAAAATCAGATTATCCATAAATTATAGTAATAGCTACGTTAAAGAATTTGAAATGCCAGAAAGGACAAAAGGAATAAGGAAGTTCTCAGAACTAACAAGATATCCAAATATTGAGAAATCATTAAGAATCTATTTTATATAGAAAAAATCCATTTGATATAGAAAAATATATTATATTGATTTTATTTTTTTTTTTTAAGAAAAAATGGCCACACCAAAATGTAAGCTTATTTAAAACATAATAGTTCTGTGCTATTATCACAGTGTCGTCCTAGAGGACCATCTGGCCAACCCCTCCATTATACATAAGAAACCACAGGCCAGCCAATTAAGGGGCTTTCTCAACATCACACAGTAAAGTAGTAGAACTAGAACTCAGGACCCTAGCTTCTTGTTCAGTGTTCTTTTTAACACTCTATGCTTTAATTTGATCCAACCTTAAGAAGGTACAGTCTATAAAGTTTTAATTGGTATTTATTAAAATCCACTTTGGTTTTGGCTAGGATAATTGTCTCTAAAATCCCTTCGGCAAACTTAGAGTCCTTTAGAGAGCACATTATTATCACAAACTTGTGCCTTTTCAAAGATTAAATATGTAATTTTGGAATGAATCACAAAAAATTGTAATGTTATAGAAAACATCGATTTCTGTCAACATGGCAGACTAGGAGTATAACCCGATCCTCCAACTGAAAACAACTAAAAATGTTGAATATAATACAAAAACATCTTTTTCATATGCTTCTATGACTTGCAAAAATACAAGGAATACTTAAACCAGGGAATAAGTAAAGGTGTAAACTAAGAGAAGTTAGTGGAGCACTAGGTCTAGCTTTAACCCTAAGGATATTTGCTAAACCTTGTAAATGGAACATTGTATTTTGAGGTCTCACAAAGTTCTTTGGAGACAATGAAAAGCTTAGGGTCTTCCCAAGGTAGAAAGGTTCTAATAGAACACTACTCCATATAGTTGGGGGCCCAAAGGACCTTGTCCTTAGTGGCAGGGAGAATTAGAAATAAACAGGTCACCTCAGTCTCCTCAGGGGACTACAAGGAAAACTGCCTATCTTGAATCATGGCGAAGAGTATTTGGGGTCAAGAGCATCTCCTGGGAACTCTAACAACAAGGTAGACTTCCCATCAGTTTGGAGCCCAAGTTTGCCCTACCTGGGTGGTCTCAAAATCTTCCAGCCAAGAATTTAGTTGGATATAGTCCTGGATCCTAAGTGCCCCCAGAAGCCTGATAAAAGCAAACAGAAATCCTTTCAGGAGGAAACTACTTTCATTCCTAGTCCTCAAGGATAGTTCAAAAGAAAATGAACAGGTCAGAATTAACATGCACATACACACACGGAATTCAGACACCTTGACCAAAAGCTAGTGGAAACATCAAACAGAATGAGACCCTCAAAAACTTCAGATTTTATTCTGACACTAAATGTTAAATAAGTATATATAATATATTGTAAGAAACAATGGGCTTCAAATATAAAGAACAAGCAGATTTTAAAACTAAGGAGATGTGAAAATGAAAAATAAAATAGTTGACATTAAAAAATGCAATAGATTTTATAGCAAATGTGACATGGCTAAAAAGAGCATTCATAAATTGAAAGGTAGAATTGAAAAAATTACGTAGAACTCAGTCCAAAAAGGGATAGAAGACATTTTACATTCTCACAAACAGCTCATGAGCCATCCAGTTATTCCATATCGTTGTTAACACTCTGTATGATCACTCTTTAAATTTAGCTATTCTAATAGTTTGCAGTGTTACCTTGTGGTTTTAATTTACATTTCTCTAATTAATAATGTGTTGGACATTGTTTCATGTGCTTATTTGCTATCTATATATATTCTTTGGTGCAGTGTATATTCAAACCTTTTGCCTATTTTTTTAAATCGTATTATTTGTTATTGAATTTTGAGAGTTCTTCATATACTCTGGACACAAGTCCTTTATCTGGTGCATGATTTGCAAATATTTTCTCTCAAACAATGGATTTTTTTTTTAGTCTGTTAACAGTGTCTTTCAAAAAAACAAAACTTTTAAATTTTAGGAAGTCTAATTTATCAACTTTTTTCATTTTTTGATTGAGTTTTGGGATCTAGGAAATCTTTGCCCAGCATAAAGTCACAAAGATATTCTCCTATGTATTCTTCTGGAAATTTTATAGTTTAAGATTTTACATTGAGGTATATGATCCACTTTGAGTTAATATTTGTATATACTGTCATAGTTCCCTTAATGATGGGGATACATTCTGAGAAATGCATTGTTAGGTGACTTTGTTGTTGTACAAGCATCGTCGAGTGTGCTTACACAAACCTAGATGTTATAGCCTAGTACACAACTAGGTTATATGGTATAGTCTATTGCTCCTAAGCTACAAACCTGTACAACATTTTACTGTACTGAATACTGTGGGCAATTGGAACACAATGGTAAGTATTTGTATATCTAAATATAGAAAAGGTACAATAAAACTATGATATAAAAGACAAAAAATGGTATACCTGTGGAGGGCATTTACCATGAATGGAGTTTGCAGGACTGGCAGTTGCTCTGGGTGAGTCAGTGAGTGAGTGATGAATGAATATGAAGGCCTTGGACATTACTGTACACTACTGTAGACTTTATAAACACTGTACACTTGGACTACACTAAATTTATAAAAATGTTCCTTTTCTTTCTTTAACAGGAAATTAACCTTAGCTTACTGTAACTCTTTTACTTTATAAACTTTTTAATTTTTTAACTTTTTGACTCTTTTATAATAACACAAGCACATTATACAGCTATACAAAAAAATTCTTTCTTTATATCCTTATTCTATAAGCTTTTTTCTATTTTTAAATTTATTATTGTCATTATTTTTGTTTACTTTTTAAAATTTTTTGCTAAAAACTAAAACACAAACACGTACACTAGTTCAGCTAGGCCTACACAGGATCAGGATCATCAATATCACTGTCTTCCTCCTCCACATCTTGTCCCACTAGAAGCTCTGATAAGAATGCCTTCTTCTGGAATACCTCCTGAAGGCCCTTCCTGAGGCTGTTTTACAGTTAACACTGTTTTATAAGTAGAATAACAATAAAAAGTATAGTAAATAAATAAACCAGGAACAGTCACTTATTATCAAGTGTTATGTACTGTACATAATTGTATGTACTATACTTTTATGCTACTGGCAGCATAGATTTGTTTACACCGACATCACCACAAACACACGAGTAATGTGCTGTGCTATATGACATGACACCTACAACATTACTAGGTGGTAGGAATTTTCCAGCTCCATCATAATCTTATATGACCACCATCATATATGCATCATTGACTGAAACGTTGTTATGTGGCACATGACTGTAGTGTAAAATATGCATCAAGGATATACACATATTTCCATATTGATACCCATTTGTTCTAGACCATTTGTTGATAAGACAATCATTTCTCTATTGAATTATCTTTGAACCTTTATTGAAAATCAATTGATCAAATATATTTGGGTTTATTTCTGGGCTCTCTATTTTGTTCCATTCATCTATTTGTCTATCTTTACACCAAAAATACATTGTCTTGATCACTATAGTTTTATAGTAAGTCTTGAAGTTAGGTAGAAATCTGCCAAAATTCTTTTTGTTTTGTGTGTTCTAGGTCCTCTGCATTTCTATGTGAATTTTTAGGATCACTTGTGTCAATTTCTACCAAAAAAACAAAACCTGCTAGAATTATATTGAATGTAAAAGTCAATTTGAAGAAAGTTGCATATTACCACCCATGAACATGTTATATCTTTCCTTTTATTAAGGTCATCTTTAATTTCTTTGAGCCCTGTTTTATAGTTTTCAGTGTAGGGGTCTTGCATTTATCCCTAAGTATTTCATATTTTTATGCTACTGTAAATGGTTTTATCTTTTGAAACTGATAGACAGTTTTTAGATGAGTGTAGACATATTTTCAACTACCACAGATAACAACCTACACATCTGAAACTGATTGATAAATACATTAAACACAACCATGGCTCAGATAAGGGTTGGAATAGGTGATGTCTTAAGATCTCTTCAGCTCATAGAAATTCAATTGTAATACATATACACAACCTCAAGATTTTAGAACAACTCTTTATGTCCCTTTAAATTACTTTAAAATACTATCTTTTCTGTCCTAGTCAAGCTTCGTGATTACCACCTTCTCCTTGCTGAAAATAAGATGCCCTTGATAGGATCACATTACTTACCAATAGATGAGGTCTTTCAGCCTCTTCCTGCCCCACTTTTCTGGCTTCTGGTCCATGCAGGGCCAGTTTCTTTACCTTTTGAGCAGTAGTCTCCAAAATGATACAAATATGGCCCATTAGAATAAGGGTAGAAGGTATCTGAACTTCGATTTCTATTTATCTTCTAATCTAAAAGAAAAAAATGAATGAAAGAACAAAAGAAATTAACATTAGTAATGCACATAATTTATATAAATTTGAATAAATACATAAATTTTTGAGGGTGAATGCTCAAAATATTTTTACTAATTAAGATGCATGATCAAAAGTCTAAATAACATTGGTCTGGAAGTAGCACTGAAATCCTGTTTACACTTTGGACATTTCTCTGATAGCCTGCAAACCTGAGGATTGATTCTTGGCTATCTGCCCTTTCCTCCCTCCATTTTAACCATCATTCCATTTTATCCCTTTCTTGTTCTTTAATTCTGTCATTTGACCTACTTGTGTTGTAAATCACTGTCCAATATACACATATCACCTCTAACCCGTAGTAACAGGTAAAACCTTTTACTATCTTACAAATACATGCAAATATTAGTATAGAGTGGGGTATTAACTGAGGAATATGGTTAAGTCATGAAAAGGTGAGGCAGTGTGAGGACTCCTCTTCTTCTAATAAAGGCAAACCACATAATTTGGACTCAATTAAAATGCTAGAAAAGCTGAATAAATATTTAAAATCTTTTTTAAAAAAAGTCATTAAGACCTTGGAGAACTAATAAGAAAGTGAAGAATTTCAAGGCTAAGAGCCAATGGAGAATGGAGGTTCAGAGTGTGGGGCTCCTTTTCCCCTAAGAAAATTTGCTGAATTCAGTGGTGAGGCTGAAAGGTAGTATAGTGTTTTTGACAGCATCTTGAGGATAGGGAATAGGGACTGGAGTCCAGAGCTTAGTAAGGGGATGTTTGTATCTCACTTTAGGTCAGCATGTCTAAAGGTGTTTCTCTAGTAGTAAAGGTTAACCGAAAGTAGACAGACATATACATGTATATGGCTTCAAATCATCTCTCCTCAAAACTGGATTAAGGTGATCCTGAATTACCAATGCCTTTAAGCACTGGCAGAAGCCAAGAGAAAATCTTCACTGGAGGAAAATTATATTATCCTAGGCATTACTTTTTTCTATAAACACTTTGGCAAATGAAATGTCCATCACTCAATAAAAAGCCAGATACACAAAGGGACAAAAAGTTGACTAAAACCTGGCAGAAACAACAAATAGAGTCCTAAAGGGACTCCAGATATTGAAATTATCAGAAACAGACTTTAAAATAATACGTTTAGTTTGTTCAAGGAGTTCAAAGGCAAGATTGAGTGAGTATCTCCCTCAAGAAGTTTATTTTTTAAAGAACAGAAAGTTAAAGCCAAAGAAAGAAGAAAATAATAAAAAATAAAAGCAGAAATTAATGCAGTAGAAAACATGCATATAGTATAGCAATGACAAAGTCAAACACTGGCTCTTTTACAGACTAATCACATTGACAAACTCTTAAGAAATAAGAAAAAGGAAGGTACAAATAATAATCAAGAATTTTAAAAAGTATATAATTCTGGAACCTACAAACATTAAAATGCTTTCAAGAGGCTGTTATAAACAACCTTATGCTCCTAAGAAGTACTGTACCTTACCAAGACTAATCTAAGAAGAAGTAGGATTCTGAATATTACTATTAGAGAATCAAATCCATAATTTAAAACTCTTCCAAATAATACCAGTCTTATAGACACTCTTCAAGAGAATAGAAAAAGAGCAAAAGGGCAATTTGCTATTCAGTTTATAAAACCAACATAACCTTGATAAGAAAATCTGATAAAGACATTATAAGAAAAGAAATTACAGACCAACCTCTTTAAATGCAAAACAAAATATTAGCATGTCAAATGAGGTAATATTAATATTTTAATAATACATAATACATCTTGACAAGTTAGGGTTTATTCTAGGAATGCAGGTTTGACTTAACATTCAAAATCAATCAATATAATTTATCACACTAATAGAATAAAGTCAAAATCAATCAACATAATTTATCACACTAATAGAATAAAGGGAAAGATTATTTCATAATTTCAATAGGAGAAAAGAACATTTAATAAAATTCAACATGCATTTATGATTTTATTAAAATGTTCTAGCACACTAGAAATAGTAGTGTAGTATTACCTATAGAAAACCTACAGCAAATATCATATGTAATGGTGTGGTGGGATCTGTCATTAGATAAGGACATATACTATAACCTTTTATAAACAACATTATTACATTTATAAAGATTTAGTGGAGATCCTAGCTGGTATAATAAGGCAAGAATTATAAATGAAAAGGTTTGACAAGGAAGAAGCTTTTATCTTGCTCAGGTGCAATTATGTGCATACAAAATCAAAAGAATCTACAGAGAAATTATAAAATTAATAAGTGAGTATACAAGATAGCTGGATATAAATTCAGTACAAAGAACTCAACTGTATTTTCCATATAAAAGTAACAAAGATTTAGAAAATGAAATTTTAAAAGAGTTCTCATTTACATTGACATAAAAATGTCAAATACCTAAAATAAATATTGCACAGATATGCAAGACACAGAAAACCTCAAAACCTGATTGAATAACATTAAAGATATCTAAAAATGGATTGGATAGATTCAGTACTATAAAGATGTCATTCCCTAAACTTTTCTATAGTTTAAATATAATTTCAATCTAACAGGTTCTTTAGATCTTGATAAGCTTATCCAAAATGTATAGGGAAATCTAAGCAAGTAAAGACAATCAGAGTTGAAACAGAGAAAAAAATAAAAAGTGAGATAGACAATTCTATCAAGTCTTATTATAAAATTAAGTAATTAAGACAGTGTGGGACTGGTTCAATGACAGAAAAATAGACATGTGAAATGGAATAAACAGACCCATACATGTAAAAGGTGGCACTTCAAAGCAAGGGGAAAGGAGAATGTTTTTGGTGATGATGCTGGAATTATTGGATTATCAATTTGAAGAAAGAAGACTTCTTTTTTTTTGAGACAGAGTCTCAGTCTGTTGCCCAGGCTAGAGTGCCGTGGCATCAGCCTCGCTCACAGCAACCTCAAACTCCTGAGCCCAAGCGATCCTCCGGCCTCAGCCTCCCGAGTAGCTGGGACTACGGGCACGCGCCACCATGCCTGGCTAATTTTTTCTATGTATTTTTAGTTGTCGAGCTGATTTCTTTCTATTTTTAGTAGAGACGGGGTCTTGCTCTTGCACAGGCTGGTCTCAAACTCCTGAGCTCAAACGATCCACCCGCCTCAGCCTCCCAGAGTGCTAGGATTACAGGCGTGAGCCACCGTGCCCAGCCCTGATTTTTATATTCTAAAAGCTTATAATGATTTGAATATACAAAATAAAAAAGAACCTCTGTTCATCAACACACCCTGATGTGAGTGAAGAGGCAAGCCACAGAATGGGAGAAGCAATTTGCAACATAGCCAGGGTAAGAGAATAGCCAATGATTATTAATTAATAAGAGAAAGAAATAACCCAAAGAAAAATGGGCAAGAGACTTCAATAGGTACTTCACAAAGGAAAATATCCAATGTCTAATAATCATACGAAAATTGGCTCAACTTCATGAGTATTCAGCAAAATGCAAATTGAAGCCAAACCACACACTCTCCACAATAGCTGAAAAAGAAGACTAACAATATGAATTGTTACTAAGAATGTAGAGCATTGGGACTCTCATCCTCTGGCATTGGGAGTGTAAATTGATATAACCACTTTAGAAAACAATAGACATTTTTTACAAAAGTTAAAAATACATATACTCCATGACCCATTGATTCTATGCTTCTGTACATAATTATCAGTCATGTGTACACATGCACAGGAGTGTTCATGACGGTATTATCTGCAATAGTCAAAAACAAGAAACAGCACAATGTTTATCTGTAGAGTGGGTAAAAATCATGGTATACAATGGAATACTGTATACCAATGAAAATGAAGGAACGATACACACAGTAATATGCATAATCTTACAAATACAATATTGAGCAAAAGGAGCCAGATACAAAAGAATCCAAATGATGTGGTTCCGTTTATATAATATGCAAAAAAAAAAAAAGCAAGAAAAATTAAATAGTAGTGTTTTTGGGAGGTTGGTTTTTTTGTTTGTTTTTGGTTGGGTTTTGGTGGCTTTTTTTTTTTTTTCAGTATTAACAGCCACATACTTGGGAAAAAATCAGTTTTGTTGTTGTTATTGTTTTTAGAAGAAACTGTTTTTGCCCTCTAGTCTCTACCTGTTTATTCAAGAGACTCATTGACTTGGCATTTAAGTATTCATTTCAAGTGTGTAGTTTGGGCTTCTATATTTCCAATAGCAAAAACTAAGTAGCGGTGTTTAGTAGCACATGCTTAAGAGGTAAAACTGTGAAGAAAAGAAAGTTTGTGGTTATCACATACTGGTGATTATCACGTAGGGAAAGATAATGGTTGCTTTTGCGCGGGGAGGCGGGGAGAGGTTAATGACTGAGGTGGGCATCAGGGATGCTTCTGCAGGGCTGGCAAGCTACAGAATTTCCTGATCTGAGTGTTCACTTTGTGATAAACCATTGAGCTATACATTCTGCATTTGTGCACTTTTCAGTATGTGTGTTATATTTTACAGTGCATGCAAGATTAAACACATGTACACACACAGAAAGGTAAGAGATACTAACATAGAATTAAAGATTCCTATTTATTAGATACTTTTATCCTTTTGGTTTCCGACTATGTGTTCCTCCATAGTCCACTCACGAGTCTTCTGGTGAGTCTTGGGAACTCATCGTCACATGACTCACTTTAAGGATAGCTCCAACAGTAAGAGCAAGTACCATTTCATGCTTACCAGGTGCCAGGCTCTATACTAGAAACTTTACATACATAACCTACTTTAATTCTTACCCAATAACCCTATAAAAATATATTTACTATCTCCATTCTATAGATAAGGAAACTGCAATTTGGGGAGATTGAGCCCATTTCACGTAATTGTAGAGCTAAAAGAAACTGAATGTTTGGTTCTTCCCATTATATTTATCTGCAACAAAAAAGTCTGTACTCTTTTCCCTCTCTCCACCTGATTCCCTGGAAGGTTTTTGAAGATTTTATTCTCATTTCTTCTCACTGATTGAGAAAGAGCACAGCTGAAGTACCATTTTTCTTATATACCTTTGGCTGTCCCTTTTATATAATATCCAAATAACCCAATTCAGATATGCCCACTAAAGATTTTCCCTTTCAACAATGAAATTAAATTTTATAGAGTAATTTAACAAGATTTTCCATGTTAGCTTAACTATTTTCAAAAACAATTTTACTGAAGAATCTAAGATATAAAAATCAAGAGAATGCTATAATTTTTTTGGTGGCAGGTAACATTACAGGATCCCAGTTTTCAACAACCAGTGAGGGTATCATGGTTAAGAGCACACAGGCTTTGAAGTCAGAAAAATCTAAGTTTGAGTCAGCTCTTCCAACTTAGGCTTATATGATCTTGGATAAGTTATATAATGTATTTATATATTCTTTAGGGTTTCTTGGCCACAACCAACTGCAATTTAAGCCACAGGATGGGATGCTTTAGGTAGCACACAAAATGGAACTAAGCACTAAATAGTCTTACTTCAGGAAGAACAGGAAGACCAGGGACAACTCCAGGGCCTTCAGTGCAAAAGCTTTTATACTATTTTCAGCTTCTATCATTAGACAACTCACCTTAATTTCTTTTCAGCCTGCTTGAGCACCCATATCCCAGGAGACAGATACTGATAGATTGATCATGGGTCACTCTTGTCATCACGGGCAGAATCTGTTATCAGAAGAAGGGGTCATAAACACACCAGGCAAACAAAAACATACTGATACGACTCTGTTAGCCTCAATGTCCTCATCTATGAAATGGGCATACTCATTTGCTTATTTTAAGGTTTAATGTGTGAGGAGTATAGCCTCTGAAATATATGGTAACTTCAGTGGCAGTAGTAGTGGTGGCAGTAGTGGATTTGTACTGGCCAGTACACATGTACACACGCGCACATACCCATACCCATTTTGGTTCTGTTCCTCTGGAGAACCCTGGCTAATATACCTGATAAATTAAAAACAAAACAAAACTATTTTTATTTTTTTAGGTAACCATTTTTCAGCATCCTACTCTCAGTCCAAAAAGGGAAGAAAGGAAGGGAAGAGAAGCTTTCAAAAAATATAGCCACCCTTCCATAAAAACTATATTGAATCAATAATAATTTGTCATCTCAGATGTGGTTGACAGTTAGACTACTACCCAGACAGAAAGCACTGTATAAAACGGGGTTCTTCAGAGCTTAGAATGGTGGTTACCAAGAGGCTAGAGTAAAGAGGGCAGGAGATTGGGGAGATGTTTGTCAAAGGATACAAAATTGCAGTCAGGAGGGATAAGTTCAAGAGATCTATCATACAATATGGTGGCTGTAGTTAATAACAATGTATTATATACTTGAGAATCACTAAGAGAGTAGATTTTAGGTGTTCTGGCCACAAAAAATTGATGTGAGGTATGAAGTAACGCATATTTTAATTAGCTTGATTCAGCCATTCAATGTACATATATTTCAAAACATTGTGTTGTATACCATAAATATATATATACCATAAATATATATGTGTATATATATGTATACCATAAATATATATAATTTTTATATGTAATTTTAAAAAGGGAAAAATGAAATGGGAATTTTTGATTTAGCAGATAATGCTTAATTTTTTTAATCTTGAAAGTATCTATATGTTATTCTAAGAAACAAAAATTAAAATAAAACCAGTTGATATTTAATATTTTTCTTGGATTTAACAAATACAATGCAACCTTAGCTTGGATCTTCTCTGCTCTTGTTTCTTCATGGTTTCCATTTATTAATGTCTTTCACTTTCTTTCTTAAATGGTTGTATGTTACTGCTGTGTTCTATGGAACATCTACCGCTTTGTACCCACCCACCCCCACTTTAATCCCTCAGTGATTGCACATCGAACATGAACAAAGCCATTCTTCCAGGGTTTATAAAACCTTCAGGATTATTGAGAATGAATGGTGTTATATAAATGTCAGAATGTTTCATAGCAGTTCTTAAAACAATGAGATAATGTCTGTTAAAGGATTTTTAAGTTCCATGGAGAAATTCAGAGCATAAATATAACATTTTTATTAAGCTATTTTCATACATTTTTTCTGTACAATTTAAAACATTATTATGTTTTCTATAGATACAAATGTTTGTGTGTTTCTGCATATGTGTGTGCATGAGCATGTGTGTGTGCTGACTAGATAGAATTAATAACTAGATTTTGTTGCTTCATTTTATCATTTATCAATTTCACATGATTGTCAAGAGGATTAAATCACATAAATTAAGGAAAAGCCCTTCATCTGTGCCCATTCTGTTCTCTAGCAAACTATATACATATACTAAGATAAAGTCCTCAAGATTTATAGTAATACAAATTTCAAGTCTTTTCTTCTATTACTTCCCCAGACAGATTCCATACCCTCCGCAATCTATCCTAATGGACCCTTGACTACAGCCCACTTTTCTTATCTGTGTCACGTTGCTTATGCAGTTCCATTGGCCTGAATGCCTTCTGCCATTTTTGTCTGTGGAATTTTTGTTCTTCATACTCCATCTCAAACACCTTCACCTCCTATGAACCTTTCCCAAACTTCCTTAAACCCTATCTAAAATCCCACAAAAGGTGTGGTTGCTGATTCCTTTGAAAAATGATTCACCAATCTTCATTTCCAGCTCTAAGCTTCATACACACATTTTACAAACCATTTACCTGGCTATCCCAGTGACCTTCTTATGCTACTTACCATAGTTTGTCTTGTATTAATCTTCTGCATCAATCTATATCGTATACTCTGAAGGATCACAATAAATATTTATTTAATTGAATAAAACCTAATTTCAACTAAATATACATTATTTATGAAACGTTAAACCTATTTGTTTTACTCAGGACAAAATTTTAACCTTACTTTAATAAGGAATTTTATAAATTCTTAACCCTAGTATATCTTAGATATTTAGTAATGATCTCGTAAGCCAAACATATAGCCAATTTTTACTATTCCACAATACAGATTTCACTCGTATCATAAAAGCTTTTCTTTCCCAGATTTGCTTTTTCCTTATGTGCAAGGATTCTGTATTTGATTTTCTGTTAATCCACATTTATTGAGTGCCTACTCTATTCTAAGCATTTTTCAAGGAATTGAGGATAAATCATAGAACAAACTGATGAAGTGTCTATCCTCATGGGGCTTATATTCCAGTTGGGCATGGAGTGAAAATAGACAGTCAGTAAAGAAGCACAGTATAATGTCACAAAATGGCAATTCTGCTAGTTTTCAGTTACCAGGAAGTTTGTTTGTTTGTTTTTAAAATCTCTGTTGTAAGGTCAGTGTTAGAAAGGAAATTATTAGGGAGCAAACTTCAGACAAAGGGAGAGAAAGAACATATTATACCCCTCCCTTCCCGGAGTTATCTCAGAGAATGCCTTTTCAGTTTCTTTAACTTTCTTACTTTTTATCTCTTTCTGAGCTGGGATCAGCCTCCATTTTATATTGTGAGCAATCAGGTTCCTTTGGTTTACTCTGAAACTCAAGAGGCATTCCTGAAAACTGTTTCGAAAGAATGGTAAGTTTTACCATGTAACAAAAATGTTTATTGAAAATTAAGCTTCTATTCAGTTTGTTCTCTTAGGTACTTATAATAGAGAGTAAGCTTCTTTAGAAGTTATTGTTATCACTAGTTTAAAATAACATGTAAATAGAATGTATACATACAATCACAAATATATATATTTCTAGTTCAGATTTGGCAGGTGCTGTATTTTTGTTAATTCACCTTTTAGGTGAGTTTGATATATTGTTTGTGACTTTATGGGGAAGCTTAAAATTTTTAGTTCAATAATAGAAGAATGGCAATAGTTTCCGAACAGTTACATCATTTAGTAAATCTGGAAAGTGTTCCACTAAAATAGGGAAAAATCAAGAATTTATTTGTCATTCATATCACCAATTTTAATATAAGTGAGTATACTTTACAATGTTAAACTGTCAAAGATGAAGAAATGCCAATGTAGACTATCAGGTTTATGCAATGCATTCTGTCCTGTGTTCTCCATGTGGCCTCTCTACGCCAAGCATTTTCCACAATCCTCACATCTGCCGTGTCAACCCTGCTCCTGCCCCTATTCTTCATAGATTACCTCATCTTTACTTTTTTGAAAAGGCATTCTAACACGACTTTACTACTCAACTTTATTCCTCTCGACCACCAAATTTCTGTTTCCCCATACATTTCTCCAGCCTGTCTTTTGTTTTGGGACAGGGTGACCCTAGTTCTTTTCAAGGCTAAACACCCATCCCCCTTTCCACAATCTTCAAGAACTTTCTCTTCTCCTTTTTCTGCAAAAGTTTGTCCATATCCACTTACTTTTCCACCCTCTATTTCATACCTGCTCATTTCTTCTCTGAACTCAAAGGTATTTTTTTAACCTTGTTTCTCCTGTGTGCTCTATTCCAAACTTTGCCTTCCACTATTGCACCTACTTATGAAAAGAGTAGTCTTAAATCCCTTGTTCACAACTCTTCATCATTTCTTGGGATTGACTTCTTAACCTTACTGAAATTGTTCTTTTAAAAGTCAACAGTCACCCATACTCACTGCCTTTCATTAGTCCTCATATTCCCTTAAGGAACTTGATTCTTTTTCTTATCACCATTGCCTCCTTAGGCTTGCAATGTAGAGATCCCAATTTCTTCTCTGAAATACATTTTTACTCTTCTATAACAAAAATAAATAATTAAAAACTCCATTTAAATATACAATATAATATTAGATAATGACAATTCTGCTTGTTTTCAACTGTCAGAAAGTTTATTTTTCTTCTTTCAGCAATCTCTGTGTTGCAAGGCTAGTACTGGAAAGGGGATTATTACGGGGTAGACTTCAAATAAAGTCAGAAAAAGAATCATAATTTCCCACTTCCTTCCCAGGGCGGTCCAAGAAAATGCCTTTTAGGATATTAAATTTTCTATTCTTTGAAAGTAAATGGGGAAAAAAAGCAAAGTAAAAAACAATATATACCATATACACATACACACACATACTACCTTTTGTGGGAGAAAAACAGAGAAATACAAACACACACACACACACACACACACACACACACACTTACTTTTGCAGAAAGAAACATAGGAAGGAGAATCCAGAAAACAAAAAAGTTAGTTATTTACAAAGGGTGGGAGGTAGAAGTGATGAGGAGGCAATGACACCTCTCTGAGTTTATCTTTTTGTTTTTTTGAGACAGTCTTGTTCTGTCACCGGGGCTAGAGTGCCATGGCATCAGCCTAGCTCACAGAAACCTCAAACTCCTGACCTCAAGCAATCCTTCCACCTTGGCCTCCCAGAGTGCGAGGATTACAGGCTTGAGCCACAATGGCCAGCCCTGAGTTTATCTTTTGATGTAGTTTTGACTTTTGCAAGTATTTATGTCTTATATAGTTAAAAAATTGTATCAATAAACATGAGAATGAAAAGGAAACTAAAACTGAATGCAAATAGAATAAACAAACCCAATTCTGTTTCAAATGAGTAACATTACACTGATGAGAGGTAAAAGAAAGAAAGTTAATTCAAATTTTAAACATAATACTTTGACTATATTAGTCCTCTGGGGGTGTGGAAAGAATAGTAAAAAATTCTTCAATTCTTCTTCATAGATTTTGTTTTGTTTGTTTTTTGTAGCCCTATAGACATACTGATTATAATAAGATTTAGTAATATGTTGATGTTATAGGGAGTCAAAACTCTCATTATAGAAGGGAAATAAAAATATGGAATGACCCAACACCAGACCAACTCTTTTGCCAAAAAATGAGACATGCTGCAGAAAATGATGGTGGCATGTCAAGACACACAGAAGGCATCTTGAAAAGGTCTCTCTTCCACTGGTCAAATCTGAAATTATTTGAACTTCAGATATTTGAGGACACAGAGCTCAAGAATAAAAAGATAAAATAAAAAAACCCAGTTTTAAAATGGGCAAAGCATTTGAATAGTCATTTCTCCAAAGAAGATATACTAATGGCCAATAAGCACATGAAAAATGCTCAATATCATTAGCTATCAGGGAAATGCAAATCAAAACTGCAATGAGATACTACTTTACACCCAGTAGGATGGCTATAATTTTTTTAAAAAGAAAAGAAAAAAAGAAAACTAACAAGGATTGGCAAGGATATAGAGAAACTGGAACCTCATACATTACTTGTGGGATTGAAAAATGGTACAACCACTTTGGAAAAGAGTGTAGCAGTTCCTCAGAAAGGTAAACATAGAATTACTACATGACCCAGCAATTCCACTCATAGGTATAAACCAAGAAATTGAAGGCAGGTACTCAAACAAAAACTTGTACACAAATGTTCATAGCAACATTATTCATAATAGCCAAAAAGGGCAAACAGCTCAAACAAAACAACCTAAACAACATATGGTATATCCATACGATGAAATATTTTTCAGCAATGAAAAGGAATGAAATACTAATTCATGCTACAACATAGATGAAGCTTGAAAACATTATACTAAGTGAAAGAACCCAGAGTATAAAAGGCCACGAATTGTGTGATTCCATTTATATGAAATATCCAGAATAGGCAGATCCAAATCCCTAGAGACGGAAGGAAAGTTAGTGGTTGCCAGGAAATGTGGGGAAATAGGAATTGGAACTGACTGCTGACAGTGTTTTTGCTAATAAGTACGGTGCTTCTTTTGGGGGGATGGCAATTTCTGGTATTAGAGAGTGGTGATAGTTTTACAACATCGTGATTATACTAAAAACCACTGACTTTTACACACTTTAAAATGGTGAATTTTATCTCAATAAAAAATACAAAAAATAATAATTAAGAACAGTAAAGAAATTTAAACTACTCGGGAAGAAGGGGAATAAGAATTCATGAGTCCATAATGATTTAAATAAATAAATGAATACTTAAAAGAGAAAAGAAGTCTGCTCCTTACAGTAAGATGCCAAACAATAAATGTGAAGAGAGTGGTAGAGTTGGAAAATTGCCATTTTCATAGTAAAGATTGGTTTGGGCAAAAATCATCAATGGTCACTAAATCTAGGGAATGTTTGATGAAGAGTAATATATTTACATGATCCTAAAGTGTCTCCTCACTGCTTATTAGTTACAATGGGATGTATATATTCTTTCCCTCTATAACAGAGGAACTGGATAACACTTTGACTGATCAGAATTAACATCTGCAATGAGGGGCATGTGGACACCACACATCTCTTAACAGAACCTGAGAAAGACACAAAATCACTTACATGGTGTTCTGCCTGGGGCTGCATAACCTGACTCTAATCATAAGAGAACATCAGACAAACCCAAATTAGGGAATATTTTATTAGAAAAATAACTGCCCTATATTCTTCAAAAATGTCCATGTTATGAAACAAAAAGAAAGGCTGAGCAGTCTCCAGAGACATCAAAACTAAATGCAAAACATGCTCCTGGACTGGATCCTAGAACAAGGGAAAAAATAATGCTGAAAAGGACATTGTTGGGGCACTGGACAAAATTGGAATATGAACTTTATATTAAAGTAGTGCATCACTATGAGATTTTCTGAATTTGATAACCATATTATAGTTACTTAAGAGATTATCCTTGTTCTTATGAAATAAAAACTGAAGTATTAAGAAGTAAAGGGCTAGGGTGATATATGCAACCTAGTCTCATTATATGTGTATATGAAAAGGGAGAGAATAATAATTAAAATATGGCAAAATGTTAAAAATTGGTGAATTTGAATAGAAAGATACAAGTTTTTCTATATTATTCTTTAACTTTTCTGTAAGTTTTAAACTATTTCAAATTAAAAAATATTGCTGGGCACAGTGGCTCATGCTTGTAATCCCAGTACTTTGAGAGGCCAAGGTGGGGGGATCGCTTGAGGCCAGGAGTTCAAGACCAGCCTGGGAAACAGTGAGATCCCATCTTTAGAAAAAGTAAAAAAAATTAGCTGGGCACGGTGAAGCACCCCTGTAGTCCCAGCTACTCAGAAGGCTGAGATGGGAGAATTGCTTGAGCCCAGGAGTTTTAGGCTGCAGCGAACAATGATGACGCCACTGCACTCTACCCTGGGTGACAGATCAAGATCCCATCTCTAAATAAATAATATTTGGCCAGGCGCGGTGGCTCACGCCTGTAATCCTAGCTCTCTGGGAGGCCGAGGCGGGCGGATTGTTTGAGCTCAGGAGTTCGAAACCAGCCTGAGCAAGAGCGAGACCCCATCTCTACTAAAATTAGAAAGAAATTAATTGGA
>CAUYSK010031866.1:0-15992 GCA_963575035.1 Avahi laniger
TTTAGTGTCGTTTATGCCTAGTTATTTGATGTCCATATGAATAGGAACTTAAAAATATTTTGAAAGGCCGGGCGCAGTGGCTCACGCCTGTAATCCTAGCTCTCTGGGAGGCCGAAGCGGGCGGATTGTTTGAGCTCAGGAATTCGAGACCAGCCTGAGCAAGAACGAGACCCCGTCTCTACCAAAAATAGAAAGAAATTAATTGGACAGCTAAAAATATATAGAAAAAAAATTAGCCAGGCGTGGTGGCGCATGTCTATAGTCCCAGCTACTCAGGAGGCTGAGGCAGTAGGATTGCTTGAGCCCAGGAGTCTGAGGTTGCTGTGAGCTAGGATGAAGCCACGGTACTCAAACCCGGGCAACAAAGTGAGACTCTGTCTCAAAAAAGAAAAAAAAAAAAATATTTTGAATTGTCTTAGAAATGGGCAATCACTTGAAGGAATCTTTTAACTCGTATGCTATTTTTTCCTCTGTAGAAATAGAAATCTTTGAATTTACCTGGTTTTCAGGGCACAGTTAACTTCTTCTTATAGGGGAGAAGAATGTGAATGCTTAAGTAGTTAAATATTATTAAACAGTTTGGAGTGGGGAATAGGGAGAAGATTAGAAAATTAAGTTGGGTTCATTTTAGTATACAATGGGGAAGACATTGAAGTTTTTGAGCTGATGAGTGATATGATTGGAACTCCATCTTAGTGATTACCAATATAGAAATGAGTAGTAGAAGAGTTTTAAATTTAAAGAATCATGTCAGAACCTTTGAAGGTAAATAAACACTGACTTTTTGAGGATAAACTCTTCTTTGACCTCTGTCATCAAATATTCATGTAACAGATGTGAGTGTGTCTTATGTGTCTCGTGCACTGTGCTGGGCACTAGCATGAGGAAAGCATTTTTCACATTTCCTTGACATTTCCTGCTGTCAAGGTAGTTACAGGGATATGTTAATCAGTTAATCACACTAATGAGAGTCGCTTACTGATGTCTGTTGATGATAAAGTGAACATAGAAGGATAAGAATCAGAGGATGGCGGAAGTACATTTAAAAAAGACTGCAAAGGAGATAAAAGCAAAGAAACAGAAAAAGCAAGGAAAGTACACTGTTTAAGCCACACGATAAGTTTTGAGGAAGCACCCATTTCTACAATGGAGGGAATGAAGACTGAGTAAAAAGGGCATAAATTTGTCAAAATCTTCAGTAATATTTGAGAGTGGTGGGGATGAACATGAGTTTAGGGCTTCCATCTGCAGGTTAGAACTAATCTTATGCTATTTCCATCTATAGATTAGAATTAATCTTAGGATATTTTGACTTTAATCTCAGCTCAGATCTCACTTTCTTAGGATTTTCTGAGTCTAGATCAGTGCCTTTTGTTATTCATTCTCAAAGCACCCGTACTTCTCATTTTTAGAAATTATTGCAATTGAGATTTAGTAATTTATTTAACCTTGTCTGTCACCTCTGCTAGAATATAAACTTCTTAAGGACAACGATGATGTCTAGCATGAGAGTGTTTTGCCTTGCGTCTAACAGGTGTTCAGAAATATTTATGTATAAGTAATTGAGTGTTTCGTGTCTTCCTTAAGGAAAGTTTACTTCCTTACTTTAGTATCTTTTCTTACATCAGTATCATTCTATACTTGTAGATTAATAATAAGTAATCTTATTGATGGAGGAACATGTTAATAGAACTTCTGACTGGTTTATGGCTTAAAAACTAGGGTCTTGGGTCTGGTTTTATGATTCTTACCACAACTCTTAGTCCTATCATGAGAGTATTTTCCATTTTTTTCTTTCTGTTTTCCTTTTTTTAATAAAAATAGGTAAGAGGAACTTATAGGATATTCTGTAAACTTGGGCAATAAAAAACTTTATTTAAATATTTTAGGTCCAACGTGAATTAGACTTTATTGATAGTACTTTTAGATAACTGTTCAGTAAGATTGATTTGAATTAATTTTTATATTTTTCAATTTTTTGAATTTTAATTTTATAGGTTAATTTCACCTACCAGTTTTTGAAAAAGAAGTTCTATATATTTAGCCAGTTTATGTATGATGAACATATCAAATCCAGATTGATTAAAGATATTCGATTTTTCAGGGAAATCAAGGACCAAAATGATCATAAGGTATGCTGCCAATTCTTTTTAAGGTAGTGTGATTCATCCCTGGAGTATAAGGCAGATGTTTATGCTTAAATTCATTGTTTAGCTCTCTGTTGGGGTTTTAGTTTTCTTTATTGTTTTTTCATATTTTCTAGATCTCACCTCCAATCTCCTTATATTTTCTCTTACAATTTTCTTACACTTTGCATTCTCTGTAGACTTAAACATAAGGAAAAATTAAATGATCAGTGTAGCCAGATGTTATTTCTTTATTTTAAAATAATACAAAAACAATACATATGCATTTTGAAACATTTAAAAAATATAGAATGCGTAAACTAAATATCCTGCCCTCATTTTTCTTTCCTCTCAATTCTGTTTTCTGAAGGCAATTGCTGTTAACAGTGAAGTGTGATGCTTTTCAGATATCTTTGTGATAAATATACATATTTACACACATAGATACTGCTTTTGTATAGCAAAAATGGAGTAATAACTATACGTACTGTTTTGTAATATGCTTATTGCATGTCAGTACATATAGATCTACCTCATTCTTTTTAAGAGTTGATAATATAGATATATTAATACATGTGCTATAACTTATTTAACCCTCTTATGTTGGCCAGTATTTAGGTTTTTCTGATTTTTCACTGTTACAAACAGTGCTACAGATAACATCTTTCCACATCCACTTCTGAGTAATTATAGACTGTTTCTGACAGAAAGATTCCTTTAGGAGAAATTTCTAGGAAAAAGAATATAAACGTTTAAAATTCTGGTACATATAGCCAAGCATTCCAAAAACACTGCACAATTGACATTTCTATCAACAGTGTTTAAAAATGATGTTTTCTCTTCACTATCCCAGCCAAGTTTTCCCATAGTGAAGTGAAGAGCCTGTAGAATTGTTAAAGTGGTAACAGTGCAGATGCATGTAACCTGGTGGATAGAGAAACAGCAGGCTTAGATGAGTCCTGTATTAGATTTGCCACATACAGAACTATTTTAATAACTCTTCTTATGATTCACCTATTCCAGCTGTCTTGTATAATACTTGCTAGTTCTTTTCAGTGTCAAAACAGCAAAATATTAATTTCTAGTAATAAAATTATAGATTATAATTATCAGTAGAGAATATTAATTATCTCATTTTTGTTGGAATAGAAATTACTAGTACTCAGAGATAAATAATCATGCTATTGTGTGATGGTAACTAGAAATTTTAGCCCAGCTGATGTGTGTTCATTGGGAAAGAGTGTGTTTATAAGTCCCTAATACCTATTCAACCCATAGAAACTTGTTTACACATCTGTGAACAAATGTTTCTGGGAGGAATTGGTTGCTTTTTTCTCTCTGATAGGGTAGTTACGTGTTAGGAAACTAATATTGGTGGTGGGGAGCTTAAGTTTGTGGCTTTGATTATATTCCCTTTACCTAATGTCTAAAAGAAAAATAATTTATATTGATCTTGAACATTGGTACTTTTTATCTTACATATTTCTTTCATTAGATTTGAGTGCTTTTTTCTTCTTTAAAGCACCATGAAATACAGAATTAGAAAGAAGAGTGATATTGGCATGGTTATTTTGGTAGGCATTTTATGCATTACTTGATGTCTTTAGTGAAAAATAGTCTTAAAATTATCTCTTCTAGTATCCTTTTGATAGAGCAGAAAAATTCAATCGAGGCATCAGAAAACTTGGAATAACACCAGAGGGACAGAGCTACCTTGATCAGTTCAGGCAACTCATCAGCCAAATTGGTAAGTTATTATAAAAGTATTGGGAAATAAAATACAAATCCAAAGAGTCTACCTTGTGTATTAAATATCTCATACTAACAAACAGCTTGTTATTTGAATGCATGAGCTCAACTTTATTCTCCCAGGGTGATTTTCTTACCAAAAAATTTTTAAGTATGATTAGACAGTTGGTGTAGAAATAATTGATAGACTATAGACTATTTTAAGTTAAATAAAACCTCTTCAATTAAGTTAAAAAGTTATTTAATAACTAACTTATCTCAAAGATCATATTAATAAATAATAAGTACTTATTGGGTACCTACTCTGTTCAAGGCACTGTTTTGGGCTTCTAAAAAAGATTCCTTCAAATTACAGCCTAAATGTGAAGGTATAAAATATTTACATGAAGAGTTAATAATTTAGGTTAATAAGTTACATATAAATTTATTTAAAGATAAAATATTGAATTATAATTTTTTTGTGTTACACCATTTCACTTGTGTGTATAATTTATTGTCCTTGTACTTTACAAGTAGAACTTGTCTTCTGAAATATAGTACATTATATTTAAAAGCAAGAACTACATATAAAAATAATTATAGATTAACAAAACTTTATACTTGAGCTTTCACATACATCATCTCTGTTAACGTAATGCTGTGAGATAAGCATGTAATCACTGTTTTAAAGATGAAAAAAGAGAGAACGAACGAAATGGTGGTGCTTAGACTTAAACCAGGATTATTAGTTCTAAGTCCAAAGGTGTTTTATATTCTTCACAGTTTATATTAACCAAGCAGTTGGTAACATCTTAATGACTACATTTTGGGAAAATTATGCCTCCTAAGGTTGATTCATTCATTTATCAAACATTTACTAAGGGCTAGGTGTGTTGGCTCATGCCTGTAATCCCAGCACTTTGGAGGTCGAGGTAGGAGGATTGCTCAAGGCCAGGAGTTTGAAACAAGCCTGGGCAGTATAGCAAGAGCTTGTCTTTACAAAAAATAAAAAATTAGTGGGGCATGGTGGTGTGGACCTGTAGTCCTAACTACTCTGGAGGCTGAGGCAGGAGGATCAGTTGAACCCAGGGGTTCGAGGTTACAGTGAGCTGTGATTGTGTCATGGCACTCCAGTCTGGGTGACACAGCAGAACCCTGTCTCTAAAAAAAAAAAATTTACTAAGCATCTGTTATTCTATAACGGCAACTTTTCTGCTAGGTGCTAGGAATACAAATGGCCTTTGCTAAAAAGGGCAAATTTACTAGTAGGAAAGATGTTAAAAGCATTTAGTTCTATAGTAAAGTTATTGAATGCTAGCTTAAGTTTTATGTAGATTAATTGGTTTGTGTATTAGACATTTCTGTTAGGACAAGAACTTAGAGAATTTTATCTTAGTAAATTTTTTATTTTAAACCATTTAATATGAAGTAATGTCAAATAAGTATCGTTTTCTTCAAGGAGACATTTGATTTCACAATAGATGGTGAACTTCTGGAGCAGTAGTTCTTCACCCTTTTTTGAGAATCTGTTGAAAACTGCAGATTGATTCACCCAGAACTAATGGCCATGTGCACACACACGTAATTTTGTGTATAACATACTGGAGTCCAGGTGCTTAAAGCTAGGATCCATGTACCTTAGATTAAAAGCAGTCCTTTTAGAGCAGTGTTGCTTAAACTTTATTCACCACACCAATATCAGATTTTCTACATTATGTGAGTACTGCCTGTACTATTATTTGTTTCATGTTTTTGTATTTTTTGGAAATACAATTTTGTCCTACAAAATAACATTTTTGTTAAATCATGGGCCTCGGTATGCTAGTCATTTTTCCCCTAATACACACCAAAATATATGACCACTAGATGGTGTTCTTTGTGTGCCATCTCATATCACCTTGATTATCACCTGGATGCATTCCACAATTGGGGAATGTTATCCTTTTCACTTTGTTCGAGCATTTTACTCTTTATTCTCTTCTTAGAAAATGTAAATTCTTTTCTCTTCTTATTAAACAATGTAATGTGCTTTCAACTGTTAAATATCTTGAGAAAAGAAGTAAAGAATCTCAGACCTGGGAGCAAAATGAAGTCTTTTTGACTAATAACCGGCCTGCTAAAATAATAACTACTACCATTTATGGAGCAGTTACTATGTGCCATGACTGTTCTTAGTGTTTTACATGTTTTAACTCATGTGAAACGACAACACTTATGAAGTAGGTATTATTTCCATTCATTCATTCCACATGTATTTATTTAGAACAACAAATATTTCTAGATGCTGGTGGTATATATGCCAGTAAACAAAGTCTCTGCCCTTATAGAGCTTAATTTAACAGATGAGGAGACTAAGATTCAAAGAGATTACATTATTTGGCCTAGGTCTTACAGCTAATAAGTGGCAGAGTCCAGATTTGAACCCAGGTAGTTTGGCTCTTAACCACTATTCTATACCAGTCTCTCACATTTTGATGAGCTAAACATTTGTCTGACAGTTTGGAGGAAAACAGTGACACTAGACATTTGCTTTTTCTAAGATACATATTAAAAAAATTTACCATTCTCTCTCACATTGGGATGGGCCTTAAAATAATTTCAGTGACAATGCTTTGTAGGATTGTTAAAAACATCATATGAGATATTGTATGTAAAATGTACGTTACTGTAATGATTATGAAATGTTAACTTCTTACTTCCTTTTCTTCTGTTCTTTCTCCCAAGTAATTTCAATTCAGTGCACTTATATATAGGATTTCTGTAGTGTGCCAGGACATGCTGGCTCTGGGAATGGAGCAGTGAAGACAAGGGCCGTACTTAGGGATCTTGCATTCTAGTAGGGGGAGACGCAAACAAAAATATATAATATGTTAGTGGTAAGTGGCTGCGTAAGGAGATGTAATGGGGCTGGGTGGTGGTGTTCAGGGAAAGTGTTCGTGTGGTGACATTTGAGCAGGGACCTAAATAACATGAGGGAATAAGCCATGTGCATATCCAGGGAAAGAGTATACCAGACAGAGGCAATGGTAAGGGCAAAAGCCCGAGTCTGCTTAGCATTTTTGAGGAATAGTCAGAGGCTGGACTGGAGGTAGTGAAGACCTGAGTGATAGGACATTGTATTAGAACAGCAGCAAGATCATGCAGGGCTGTCTTGGCCACAAAAAGACTTTGGATTTTATTCTGAGATGGAAAACCATTGAAGAGTTTTCAGAAAAGACATGATATGCTCCAGCTTAGTTTTTAAAGACTTACTAGCTGCTATGTAGTAGGGAAAACCCTGGGATAGGGGCAGGCAGAGTGCTAACAGTGGAAGTAGGGAAATCAGGAGGCCATTGTCTGCTGCGGTGGTCTAGCCAAGAGGTAGTATGGTGGATTGGAATGGGGGGTAGTAGCTATTGTGGTGGTGAAAAGCGGTTTTTCAAGACAGAGCCAACATAATTTGCCTGCTGATTGGATGTAAAGTGTGAGAGGAAGGAGTCAGGGATGGCTTCAAGGCATTTGGTCTGGGCAACTGGAAGAACAGAATTGCCACTTTATGAGATAGGCAGAATTTGGGTATAAAGATCTTGAGTTTGAGTTGGGCATAATTTAAAGGTTTTTTTAGACACATAGGTATAGACATTGGATAAAACAGTCTAGAGTTCAAAAGAGAAGCCCCGGCTAGAGGTAAGAGATGTAAATTTGACAGGCATCAAATAAAGATTTCTTGATATCTCTTCCAGCTGTGTGTGTGTGTGAAAGACTGACTCTCAATATGAAAGTAAAGAAACTACTGATACTGTAATTGTAAAAGCTTAATCATTTTAATGTAGTCAGCATTTAATCAATTTAGTTTACCAAATGAAAGTTACATTTATTTTTAAATATTTAATATAGATGTATATGAGTATAGAGCTATATAATATAGATGGATATGAGTATGTACATTTATGTTTAAGTGCAGAAATAGTTTTACTTTGTATGGAACAGGAACTGAAATAAAATATAGCAGAATATTTTGGTACTTAGTGGAAACTTTGTAATTCTACAAAGTAGAAACTTTGTAATTGACTACCATTTATAACTGTATTTCTAATTATTATAGTTTACAGTTATTTATATAAATATTTGTTTTTTTGTGTGGTTTTTAAGGTAATGCTATGGGCTATGTACGAATGATAAGATCTGGTGGTCTTCATTGCAGCAGCAATGCCATTAGGTATGTATGCAAACATCATTTTTGTATTGTTTATGCCATTTAAAAATTATGTCATTTAAATCTATAAGTGATATTATAGAGAAGGTATTTATTCTTGATAATTTGAGATAAAATGTGGAGACTATTCTACTAGTTAGATTTTTTTCTTTAAATTTTAAGACTACAGCAGACTTGAAAATATTTATTTCTCTTAAGGTTATGGTTTATGAATGAATGTAAACATTACATGATTTTAAGGATTAAAATTTATTTGATCATTGATGTCTAAAATTCAGTTTGAAACTAAGTGGGGATATGAATAATACTACTGAGATGCAAAATTCTTTCCAAATACATAGTTGAAAATTTTAAAGTCCTGCAGTACTACTTACACATTTGCATCAATGTGCATATTTTACTTGCCCTAATAAATTCCTTCCCACATTCTTATGTAGATTTGTGCCTGATCTTGAAGATATTGTAAATTTTGAAGAACTGGTAAAAGAAGAAGGTCTTGCAGAAGAAACATTAAAAGCAGCAAGGTAATCTAATTTTAGAATAATCTAAATTTGGAGATTTAAATATGTGTTTATATAAAACATTAAAGAGAAGATTAAATGTAATATTTATATGCCAGTCAGAATGTGGGACATTCTATGAAACACCTGGCCTAGACTCTTAAAAAATGTCAAATTTTGTGGAAAAGAAGGCATGGAGACTGTTGTAGATTAGGAGAATAAAGAGATAATAACCAAATATAATGGGTCATGCCTAATCATGTCCTAGATAAGGAAAAAAATAACTATAAAGGACATTTGGGGAATAAATGGGGAGATTTGAACATGGATTATATATTAGATATTATTGTATTTTATTCTTGAATATAGTGTATTGTGACTTCATAGGAAAATGTCTTAGTTCTTAACAGATTGATGCTAAAGCATTTATGGCCTGAATGACATGAGATCTGCAACTTTCAGATGTTTTAGAAAGATAGAGAAAACAATTGTGCCAAAATGTTAACAAGTGATGAATCTACTTTAAGGGTATACGGGTGTTCATTATACTATATTTTAACTTTCTGATAAGCTTGAAATTTTTAAAAATACACTGGAAAACGTGTGTGCGTATTTTTATGAGAGTAAGGCCCTAACACAGAAGCTTTGCTCTGGAATATCCTTTTAGATAGTTTGGTTCTTTGCCAGATTATGGAAGCCATGTGCAGGATTAATAAGTCATGTGCCTGAAAATGGTTAAAATAGATTGTAGCTTGTATATCAGAGGAAGAAATTGGACCTTTTTTCTCTTATCATTCACTCTAAAATTGGTGACCATTTAAAATATATTTTGAAGCAGTTGAGGAAGTGAGTGAGGGGGATATTGTCTTTTAAAATCTCTAGGTTAAAGCTGACTGCTAATTGCACGATCCAGATTTGTGCAAAGGAGTGGTTAGTTGACATTAAGTGAAGGAAAGGTAGGTCATGTTATGTGAAGTCAAGGAGTTGTGATGATAATGAATAGATTATCCATGTAGACATTGGAGAAATGGAGCAGGCATCCTTATCCTAAGGCAGTGTTTAAAAAGGTTAGTAGGTTTCTGCTTCCAGGAAGAGGTAGTTGGATATCTTGGTATCATGTGAATCATAAATGAGAGATTTCTACCTTCCAGTGGTGGAGGGATGATAATTTGAAAATGGTAGTAGCTATACATGAGGATGTAGGAGAAAAAGCAGCTAATGTTTTCAAAAGTTGAAAGGGAAGAGCTAAGTTCTTGAAAGAGAGCCAGGTTTAAATTGGGGTGAGATGTAGGAGAAACATTAATGAAGAGATTTAAGATGAAGGGGAATTTATTTACAATGAAATGGGGTTTTATAGGTAGCATTGTGGGAAGAAGAAATATAGAACTATATTATTTTAAGCCCCAAGATGCTCTACATATTATATTTTGTGGACTAAATTAATATTGATCAGTTTCTGTTCATAAGAAAATGAGTTTATTCTGAACTCCAAGAAAATTTACTTAGAAATATCTTATAATGTTTTCCGCTTTTTTGGGTTCTCTTATCTTACCTAATAAGAGATCTATTTTTAAAAAGCCACAGCTTCTTTTGAGAAAGGAACCAAGTAAATACTTTTTTGCTTTTTAGGCATTTGGATTCAGTCCTCAGTGATCACACACGAAATTCTGCTGAAGGCACAGAATATTTCAAAATGCTTGTAGATGTTTTTGCTCCGGAATTTCGAAGACCAAAGAATATACATCTCCGCAATTTTTATATCATTGTTCCCCCTCTGGTGAGTATTTTCAGAACCTAAAATGAGTTGTTTTTAAAAAAGTATTGATAAATCTGATTTCTTTGTAGCATGAAATGCACACAGACTACATTACTGGCTTTCTGGTTGTAGATAAAATTTAATGTAATCTCAGTGAATGTTACTTAGAATTTTTACTTATGCTGAAGGAGACTCCATTTATAGTTAAGATAGATTGTTATTTGTTAGTAAGTAATAGCTGACAGAGAAATCCTAGTGTTCTTTAAATTGCTTGACTGTATGCCATTGCATGTATACCATAGACTCTTTGGGGTGGAATTACATAGTCATTTTAAGTGCTTGATGTAGACTAACTTTAGCTGTTATAATAGGAAGTTTTTTCTAACACATCTCTAAAAGATACTGTTTGAGGATAACATCTCTCTGTTGCTAATAAATACTAACATGTAGACTGAATTTTTATTGCTTTCTCCTTATAGTATATAATTTGTTCTACTCTAATTTGATAGTTGCCATCTGAAAATAGCTCAAGTTACCAAAAATTGAATTATAAAAAGTTGTTCCATTGGGAGAAATGGAGTTAAGAGTTTAGAGAGGTATATATTAGCAATAAGAGTTATTTTTTCCCTAAAGGTTTCTTTAATAAGGTTTTTAAAAAATTTATAAATGGATAGCTCTAAAATCTAAGTATCACCAAGTTAGATTTTTATTACATCTAACTTGGATCAAGAGTAATAACTTTTCATATTATTGCTTGAATTGTTAACACGTCTTCTTGCATATTAAACCATTATTACCTATTGAGAGTAGCTAGTCTATAGACAGCTTTTTTTTCATGAAGTTTGTTTCTTCTGTATTTTTATTGTTAATCCTCTATCATAATTATAATTATGATACAGCAAAGTTGTCCCTATTTATCTGATAAGCATCTTTTCATCTTAAGATAATGTAAGACTAGAGATGAGTATCTTATTTGGTAATACTGTAGTGAGCTTAGGGTGAGTTCTCACCACATTTCTTCAGTTTCAAGGTCAGTATACATACACCATAGTAAACAGCAGTGACACCAGTGGTGAGCTTAGGGAAGGGGTCTGGAGTTTTCCAGTGCAGCTGTCAGAATTCGTTTAGTGATAGAGAAAACAAAATGGATTAAGACTATTACAAAGAATTATGGGATACTTATGTTTGAGTTTACAGTCTAGTTCCAGAAAAAAGATAAACCTAAATGAGATGTCTAAAAAAGATTTAAATAATAGTTGATAAAGATTTCAGAAATATGTGATTGTCAAGTTTCACAGGCAAAAAGATGAAACTTGGTATTTGGTTTCCAGTGTAGGCTATTATAGTACTTATTACACTGAATCATAATTTTAGATACTTCTCTCTTTACCCCTCTGGAGCTCCGCTATCCATATTTAGCCACATGTGGCTACTCTAAATTAATTAAGATTTTATAATATTAAAAATTCAATTCCTTAGTCATACTAGCCTCATTTCAAGTGGTCAGTGGCCACATGTGACTAGTGGCTTACTGTACTGGAACGGTGCAGATATATACCGTTTTAGCATTTTTCATTATCGTATTTCTATCATTGTCAACAGTGTTGCTCTAGAGTGTGCACTCTGGATAGTAATCTTTTTTTTTTTTTTTATCTTACGTACTTAATAACGCCTGGTATATAGTCAGCTTCAGTAGAACTTTGTTGAATAAAAGATATGATTAGGTAAGGTGTTTTGGAAGAGCTGCATTTTCAAGAGTAGTATTGTTTTGAGGAATTCACACTTTAGCCAAAGGACATACTAATCCTTATTAACCAAGAACATGATAAGAAATAGTATGTTAGAATGAATTGAGAGGGTGGACGTAAGGACTGTCTTGCATGTGTTTAAGAGTGCTTGTGCTTTGAAGTAAAGCTGGCCCACTTTTCTGACTCCAGCATTCACTGAGTATATGACTTTGGGTAAGGTACTAAATCTTCCACGCCTCAGTGTCCTTGTCTCTAAAATGCGCGTAATATTTAATAATGAACCATATACAAGGCATTGTGCTCATGTTAGTGCCAATATTTAAAGGACTTGGAGAGAAGAGCCATCAAAAGATAATTGTGCAGATTGTTTCTTCACCAAGAAAGTATTTGAGGCAAATGTTTCAGATCAAAAGGACAAGAACCTAGAAGAAATTCTATTTATAATTTTTGAAATGTCTGTTTTAGGAACTAAATTTCTTAGCACAATTGTTTCTGTAATATCTTATTATATCTTTTTAGACCCTCAATTTTGTAGAACATTCCATTAGTTGCAAGGAGAAATTGAATAAAAAAAATAAAATTGGAGCTGCCTTTACTGATGATGGCTTTGCCATGGGTAAGCCTAATGGAATTGTTTTTCCATTAATTTTATGTTCACCTTATAAAGGATTCTTAGAAACATTTGCTTGATAATAGATTCATATGCTCTTTATAGATATGTTTTTTGTGAGTAGCATTTACTGTTTTTTTTCCACTGGGCCATGTGGTTGACAATATTTGTTTTCCATCATTTATAACTGTCACTTAATGCCTTCTTGATATTGTTGATCACCTGTCTAGTTTGACCTAATATTTAGATTGTGGTTTTACAGTTTTAGCATCTTATATTTAGTTTCCCTGGTTTCCTTGTAGCTTCTTCAGTTGGTATCTATTTAGCAGTGGAAGTTTTTATTCTTTACTCTTACAGCCATATGATTCTCCAGGTGATTTATATGGCCATATTATTTATTTATTTTCTTCTTAATTGGTTTGTCTTTAGTTTTTTATACATTTTTTAAACGAGAAATTAAGCCATCTTGCTAAACCTATCATTCGTTTATGCCAAAAAATGTAATTTGAAAGAGGGCTAATTTAAAATGGTTAGCTTAGTCCTAGGAGGTATTGGTGAAGGAATAGAATACAACTTTTGTACTCATTGTAATTTAACTTTAGTTTTGCTAATAACTGTAGGTGTGGCTTACATTCTAAAGCTTTTGGATCAGTACCAGGAGTTTGACTCACTTCACTGGTTCCAGTCTGTTAGAGAGAAATACCTGAAGGAGATAAGGGCAGTTGCTAAGCAACAGAATGTGCAGTCAACTAGTCAAGATGAAAAACTGCTACAAACCATGAATCTCACTCAGAAGCGACTGGATGTCTATCTACAGGTAGATAAGCATGTACAAGTCAAATCTGCTTTAACTTTTTTGTTATCTGTTACTTCTTAATGTCTGAAAAACAGAAGCCTTAAAGAAACTGCCAATTTAACAAAATGAATAATGGTAAAAAGAATATATTTTAGAATGGATGTTATTTGGAAGCCATTTGACTCAGAACTTCAAAACCAATGGGTTACTTAGTTCAATTTCTGTATTTGTGATTTCCACTGGAACTTTTCAAAATAATAATAGACATTAAAATATAAATATTTCTGATATTTTTCTATAAGTATTTTCAACTTTTATTTCAAATTTTTTTATTTACTTAGGAATTTGAATTGCTGTATTTCTCACTGAGCAGTGCAAGAATTTTCTTCAGAGCAGACAAGACTGCAGCTGAAGAAAACCAAGAGAAGAAAGAGAAAGGTCAGTGACTGACTCAAATTTGGAAAAACCAGTAACTTTCTTTAATAGTAGACACCAATGCGCCATTTTATCTGGTCACACTTCTAAGCTTCTTTGTCCTTTGGAAAATAATATGTCTTTTAAGAAAGTTAAGACCTATATAGAAATAAGTCTTTTAAAAAAGTTAAGACCTATATAGATCTTGTGTTATATTGAAAAGGAATTTACATAGTTCATGTTCTTCCCTCTGTGGCAATCCTTTAAGCTCTTACTCAGTTTCATCTTCTCTTAAATAAAATTTAACAAGCTTAGTTTTTCTTCTTTCTTGGCTCAACCTATATCAGATTAGAAGGAACAGATTAGAGGAGGATGGCTAGATGTTGCTGAAAGGCAGAGCTGCGGATGACTAGATGTTGACTGAATGAGATGGGACAAGTGATTAAAGAGGCATAAAATTTTAGGTGCTATTTATTGTCATGGTAAACAGTGTTCTGCTCTTCTCCATATTCAGGTCCTGGAGAGTCAGAGTACAGCATAACCATAATAACTGACAGTCAGTTTGGTGAACTTGGATTCTGTCCATTGTATTCTATGTAGGATGTTGGGAAAGAATTTATACATTTTAAGGCTTAAGAGCATTGTTCAGTGTTTGGTACTTAATGTCCCCATGACACATTTCTCTCGGATTTGAAATTTAGGAACAATTGTCTTCCCTGAGAAACAGATGTTTCCCTTTTTCTGTCCTGGAAATCATGACATTTTTTTCCTTTGCTTAGAAGAGCAAAACTAGATACCTTTATAGTTGGCATGTTTGCTCTTCTCCTTTTTTTTTTAACTTGTATTTCATAAAATTTTTATAAATCAAGATATAAAAATTTCATAAAACAAGATATTTTTATTTATCTTATTTCAAATTTTAAAATATTTGTGTTTTTAGATTTTTTTCTTTCTTTCTTTCTTTTTTTTTTTTTTTTTACTCTAGAATCTCATTCTGTCACCCTGGGTAGAGTGCAGTGGCATCATCGTAGCTCACTACAACCTCCAACTCCTGGGCTCAAGCAATCTTTTTGCCTCAGAATCCCGAGTAGCTGGACTACAGGCATGGGCCATGAAGCCCAGCTAATTTTCTGTTTTTAGTAGAGAATGAGGGTCTGGCTTTTGCCCAGGCTGGTCCCGAAAGCCTCAGCTCAAGCAATCCTCCCACCTCGGCTTCCCAGAGTGCTAGGATTATAGGCATGAGCCACCTCTTCTGGCCTTTTTTTTTTTTTTTTAATACGGATTAGAGGTGACTCATTTGGGTAGACTACTTATATGAACTACTATATTTCTTGACAATGTTGCATAAATTATTATAAATATTGCTAATATTATTAGCATATCCAGGCATTTTTGGAATGTATGCTAAGTAAGTAATAAGCATATTCTTGAAAAATGGTTTCAGGCTGTTAACTGGAAGATAACTCAGTATTTATTAAATGGAAATTTGTCCATGTTTCATTTGGGTTCATTTTCAAGACTAAGATAAATTAGCAAAGCCATTTGGAAGAATTTGAGTCAGTATTATCTAAACTGGGAAGAAACTCAGTTATTGCTTAGGTTCTGCTCAGGCATTTCATGTCCCCAGAACCTTGTCTCTAGCCCAGGTACGGGGAAAACTCTGCAAGTAGATTGGACATTGCTTTAAGACCTAAAGCATTGAAACAAAACAAACCACCCTTCATGGCAGTGAGACTCCTTGCTTTGGTCTGGTTCATCTTAAGGAACTCTGTAGGGTTTGGGTCGATGTATGTCAATTTACATGTCTGTGTCACTCATATGTTTTTTTTTTTTTTGAGATAGAGTCTCACTATGTTGCCCTGGCTAGAGAGCCGTGGTGTCAGCCTTGCTCACAGCAACCTCAAACTCCTGGGCTCAAGCAATCCTCCTGCCTCAGCCTCCCAAGTAGTTGGGACTACAGGCATGCACCACCATGCCCGGCTAATTTTTTCTATATATATTTTTAGCTGTCCAATTAATTTCTTTCTATTTTTGGTAGAGATGGGGTCTCGCTCTTGCTCAGGCTGGTCTCGAACTCCTGAGCTCAAACAATCCACCTGCCTCAGCCTCCCAGAGTGCT
>CAUYSK010031867.1:0-39832 GCA_963575035.1 Avahi laniger
GATTTCCAAGGAAACTATCATTACAGCAAATAGACAATCTACAGAATGTGAGAAAATATTTGCTTTCTACACATCCAATAAAGGGCTGATAACAAGAATCTATATAGAACTTAAGAAAATCAACAAGAAAAAACCAAACAATCCCATCAATAAATGGGCAAAAGACATGAACAGAAAGTTTTCAAAAGAAAATAAACCAATGGCCAGCAATCATATAAAAAAGTGCTCAATATCTCTAATCATTAGGGAAATGCACATCAAAACCGCAATGAGATATCTCTTAACTCCAGTGAGAATGGACTTTATCAAAAAGTCCCAAACAACAAATGCTGGCATGGATGTGGAAAGATTAGAACACTGTTACACTGCTTGGTGGAACTGCAAATTAGTATAATCCCTGTGAAAAGTAATTTGGAGATACCTCAAAGAGCTAAAAATAGAAATACCATTTGATACAGCAATCCCACTACTAGGCATCTATGCAAAGGTAAAAAAGACATGCTATAATAAAGACATCTGCACTCAAATATTTATAGCAGCACAATTCACAATTGCAAAGATGTGGAAACAACCCAAGTGCCCATCAATACATGAGTGAATTAATAAAATGTAGTATATGTATACCATGAAGTTCTATTCCACAAAAAACAATGGTGATATAGCACCTCTTGTATTCTCCTGGATAAAACTGAAACCCATTCTACTAAGTGAAGTATCCCAAGACCCTTTACAGGTCAGCCCCGATCATTGGGTCAAGGAGGAGAGAGAGAGAGGAGACTACAGTATGCGCACTCTGACCACTCTCTCATTTGAAAGAGTCACCCCATAAAACATAGCCAAGTCAATGTCCTTGAACTTGCAGTTTCTTAATCATTGATAATCACTAATTTTTGAGGTGGCAGTGGGGGTGGAGGGGAGGGAATGGAGCCTTGTCCTCCCCCTAGAGACTGACATTCAAGATGCAAAGTCATCTTCAGCATTTGGTGAACTCCAGTTTTGGATACTTTGGAATTATTGATTTCATACCATAATTAAATATTATATATTTAGAAATGTTATTAATAATTAAATAGCTTTTTTATGTTTAATCTAATAGATAAAACACATAGTAACATCTTGAAGAGGTTATCCTACTGAGAAATTTTCTTTATGATAATAGCAAATGCTTATGTAATATGTATTGAGTCTGGCATTGTTCTGAGCACTTCATGTGTTTTGAATAATTTAATCCTTACAGTAACCATATGAGATGAGTATTATTATTACCTCAGTTTTTACAGATAGTGAGATGTTAAGTGACTGCCCAAAGTCACATAGCTAGTAAATACAGAGCCAGAAAGTGAGTCCAAATAGTCTAGCTCCAGAGGTTGCTTTTTAATATTTATGCTGCAATCCTCTCAAATAGTATTGATTTACACCTAAGCTGGTGCAGATGAAATAGCAGATTTTTTTTTGTTACCTTGAACACTTAAATTCAGCTGACAAATCAAAAAGAAATGATTTTGAAAACGGTTTTAGGAAATTCTCTCAAAGATTTTTGAATATACTTTCCCTCTCTCAGTTTTTGTAGCCTTTCACATAAAATACCCATGACTTAACATTAATATTGTATTCCATTTTCCTTTGAGAGGAGTGGGATTCCTGTTAGTACTAGCATACCTAGTATTATTATGCTTTGCTTTATTGTATTTTGCAGATATTGCATTTTTTACAAATTGAAGTTTGTGGCAACCCTGCGTCTAACAAGTCTCTTGGCATGCTATAGAGACATCTTTCAGGAAAGGAAGAGTCAATTAATGAGGCAAACTTCATTGTCTTATTTTAAGAAATTACCACAGCCACCCCAACTTTTAGCAACCACCATCCTGATCAGTCAGCAGCCACTGACATCAAGGCAAGACCCTCTACCAGCAAAAGGATTATGACTGGCTGAATTAAGGCTCAGATGATTGTTAGCACTTTTTAGCAACAAAATATCTTTAAATTAAGGTGTATACATTGTGTTTTTATACATCATACTATTGCATACTTACTAGACTACAGTATGGTGTAAACATAACTTTTATAGGTACGCCTGTATATTTTTATTCTTTGAAGTTAGCATCTTTACCATGAGCATGAGTTTATGATCCAACTTTGGTATAAATTATATAGGCTAAGGATGGACTGTTAATTATTGCAACCTGATATGATTTTTTATATAGTTTGATAGTTTTGTCTCCCAGCATCAATAAATCAACAAGGAGTATGTGAGTTTCTAATCCAAGGAAGTTGCAATTTTTTTAAGTGGTAGTGGATATGATGCTGTATGACTGAGATTTTTTTCTAATTAGCTCTGCAGTTAAGTATAGTGCCGAACACATAGGAGGAGTTCAGTAAATATTTGTCAAATTCCATTAAACTGAAAGTCTGTCTGATCACAAGGAAACAAACTCCTTGTTTTTGGTAGAACTTTTGAAGTCAATATGTAGGAAGTCCAAATATATGATTATGTTATGAAATTATTGTCCTTGCGGCTGCTTTATCACGTTAAAGGTAATGAGTCCATTCTGCTGTGCAAAGATATAGTATCACACAGTATCACATGGTACCCAATGGTTTGTCCCCATCATGTGGAGGCTGGCCAGCTGTTAAAGGTACAGTCAGCTTTCTTGTTGAGACCCTTGTACATCAGTTTTAATTATCTATCTGCAGTTATGTTAAATTAGTAAAAGGATATAGGTCTTTGGCCTTCTCTCTTCCTCTCTCTCTCCTATCGCAGCATTTGCACAGTAAAGTATTTGGTCACATTCTCTTACAGTGAATTTTTTTTGGCAAAAAAAGTGGCTTCTCCCAAATATCTGAAACTTAAAAAATTTTTTTCCCTAATACTTTCTCATGTTCAGCTAGTGTGGGATCAAGTTAGTTTTATGATAAACATAGTGGGATGTGTGTGTATGTGTGTGTACACTTATAGTAGGCACATTGAAAGTCAGAAGCCTCAATAGCAGGTAACCTTTTGATCCCCAGCTTTCTGTGTTACAGCTGGGATGATGGTCTTTATCCAAAGACATGTTCAGCAGAAAAATAACTGCATGGTCAGTGAGAAGCTGCACTCAGAAGTGTTAGCAGTTAAGTTTGAACAGAAGTTGAGGTTTCTAGAAGGAGGGGAGAAGAGAAAGAGAAGGATCAAGGTGTGCTAGAGGGAAATGGAGTCAGATGGGACTATATTTGTAAATGAGCTGAATAAATGGCTCCACAGATGTTCTTTACCTCCATCATTCTGCCAGAAGTGGTACATTTTGGAATTCTTTTTTTTTTTGGATTTTGATTGCTTTTGGTTCTTCCGGAGAGGCTTTTAACTAATGGGCACCTCACATCTTAACACTTTCCAGTATTGCTGGACACAAAGCTTTTGGGATCTGCAGATTCCTGGGAAGCATCAAGGGAGGATTGGTCTGGGTTGTTGGTGGGGAAGCTTGACATTAAAAGTAAACTGTCTACTTTGCTAGTCCCAGCCCTAGGAGACTCCAGGGAGAGTCTTCATGATTGCATCCTCAGCATGATAGATTCACCAACACAGAGAAATGGCTTCTGACAAACAGATCATCATAGAAGTTGGTGTAATCAGACAGAAATGCTTGTGAGTGCTGGAATTCGCCACACAGCTTAAAACAAAAGGCTCTAAGTATCCATGTATTCATGAAACCACCCCCTTGATCTTACTTAGAAGCAGCCTCCATTGCCTTAACTGCTGCTCTTTCCCACAGCCCTTCCTTCAGCCTAAATAAGGGGAGGACTGGAAGAGAAAAGGTGGCCTTGGAGGGGAAATTACGGTTCCTAAAGAGAGCCTATCTCTTCCACTTCCCTCATTGTGAGGGGGAAAAGATCATGACCCTTCTGAGGTTGAGAGAGTACTCAAGAGATGATTTTTTTGAGTGTAAGTTTGAGCAGTTAATGGTGTGGCATGCACCAAGTCTCTCTAGAAGGTAGTTGAGACTGATTTTCATTTCTTCTCCCGAAGATACCGAGTTATTGGACCATCACAGCCTCTGATACTATCCTGTTTGTGGAAAAAGGGGACACTGTAGAAGATGGCCTGGCCAGGCCTTTTGCTGCTGTCCCACTCAAAGAGGCCCTTGGGTAAAGGGACTCCAGTAACAAAAAGCTGGGGCAGGGGCTGGTGAGGAGTGGGAGGAAGAAGTCGGTGTCTACAGAAAGTCTCTAACACCAGAATAATGAACATGTAGGGAAGAAAGGCACTGTGGGGAACAAGCAGCCCCACAGAGAGTTAGCATTTTGACGCCTGTCTCACAGAGGGAACCAGTGGTCAGCTCTGTGTTAACCCGAGGAGCAGAGAAAACCAACCTAGTGGGGCTTGCAATATCCCTGTGGGTCCATCTTATAGGGAGACCTTGGCCTCTCCTGTCTTTACACCAGCCCAAGCCCAAAAGGGAAGTGCAGGGGAGAAGGGAAAGGGAGAAGTGGGTAGAGTAGACCCACCCCCACGTCCAGCCACTAAATCCACCATTCTCATTTGCCCTGGGGGCTGTGAAGTAGTGAAGAGAACCTTGAATCAAACCTGAAGTTTTAAAATGAACAGGACTGAGTATTTAAGGACTTGAAAGAATCCTTCTAATAATTGAAAGAGAATGAAACATGGAATCTGAGTCAGCTATTGGTAATAACTGGGGTGCACAGGGGCAAAGGGGATCTGAGATGGGCAGCTGGGGAAAAATGACGTGTATGTTTATACCCCAACAACTGGAGACTGCTTAGTTATTCAGTTACATTGTTACAGAATTGGAGAGCTGGAGGGGAACTTAGAGATTATTCTTTCATCCTACCCTTTCCTTTCACTAAGCACGGCTGTTGACCATCTCTCCCAAGGACCCCTTAGAATTAGATTATTTGTGATAATTAGACAATTGAATTAGAATTGTTTATGATATCATGAATAGGTAATTGAGGTTTCTTTCAAGCGTTCATGTTATAGAATAATAACGGGCACTAACATTGTCAAGATCTTACAGTATCTTCAATTTTTACAACAGTCTGGCAAGAAGTAGCTATCATTATCATTTCTGCCTTACAGATGAGGAAGCCAAAGTTCTGAGAAGTAAGGAAACTTGCTCCAGGTCTCACAGCTATTAAGTACGTGTGTGTGTGCCAGGGCTAGGGGGAAGACAGGTTTTTACTCCCCATTTTCTTTTTATCCCCCAAACCTGCAGACCTGATACCCCAAATTTCCAAAAAATAACCTTACATTGTTCTGCAATAAAAGCAACCACCATCTATTGAGCTACATGCATATATCTTATTTCATTTAAACTGGAAGTCAGAGGGATCTAAGAAACAATAATGGTTCGGAAGTGATTGTTTTGGCGCAAATTCTAGATTGGGGGTTTGGGTTTCTCACTCCTCTAAACTTCCACGTGAGAAATCCTAAGTATTAGTTTCCTATTGCTGCTGTAACAAATTGCCACAGACTTAGTGGCTTAAAATGACACAAATTTATTATCTTACAGGTTTAGAGTCATTATTCTGTTTCTGTATGCATTGTCAGTGTAATGGGATGGCAATGTAAGATATTATGGCAATGTAAGATATTAAAATAAGAAAAAAGCCCCATTTCCTGAGTGTTGCCTATATCAAAATACAATTTCCCTGTAAGCTCACATCGTGGAGAATCAGTTGCAATCTGATTTCAGGGGTAGTCAGACAAGTTTACAGAATGTTTTCCATTATATAAAGCCTGTTAAAAGCCAAAAAAGAAAAATAGTAGTTTGCACTGACATTGGGATCAACTGAGAATGTAGTGGGCTTAGTGGCATTAAATATGATAAAAAAGTTGAAATCATAATTTAAAAAGTCCTGGATGTAGATATTCAATATTTATTTATATAGAATGAAAACTCTGCGGAGGATATTTTTGCTGTTTTGAGCTTCTTCAGGAAAAATCTGGAGAAAGCCAAACTGTGATTTAAGTTTTTTAACTACTATGCCTAATATCTTATTATCTTTTAAAAAATTAGCTTTTTTACAAGGTACAAAAACATTGCTCTGAGGCTTCTTATGGACATAAAAGCTTAACCATGTTTATTTTATTATGTTTTAAATATTTCTGTATTCTTATTAATGGTTTTAATTTTGCTATTTAGGTTTTACAGTTGAAAATGGCTTAAGCATTTTAAAGGTCAGATAGATGATTAAGGTAGATTATTTGTCTTATTCCTATAAGGACCGACCTTGGTGCTATGACTTGTGAAGGACTGTCTTTGTAGTTTTCTTCAAATACTCTTTTTTTTTCTTTCCTATCATTTAGCTCTTTTCCTTCAAAACTATTCTGTTGTTGGTTTTCAGGAAGGTACCCAGCCTTCCAAAATATTGTTTGCTTTAGATGATTGGATTACTTTACATCTGAATTTAAAATTTCACTATAAAAATTTCTATTAAAGGTGGAATTTAGCTGAGAATATTTACACATGAATCTCTGTGTTTTTGAAAAGAAAGGGTTCACTCTCCATATTTAGAAATACTTGCATTTGGTAGGATGCTATATTGCTTTAACAAAGAGATCCCAACATATAGTGGCTCAAACAAGATAGTTTATGTCTTTAAATAAGTAACGGTAAGCAGGTTATTCCCAATCAGGTAGGTGGCTCTGTTCCACAAAGTAATTCAGGGATGCAGGTTTCTTTTGTTTTCTTTTTGGACCACCCCAAGATGTTGATTTGTCCCTTTGGTGAAACTGGCCAACCACCTCTGCATCCTACCTCCTAGGAAGGGGGAAAAGGAAAGTGGAGGATGATTAGCTTCTTTTTAAGGAAGCGACTTGTAAGTTGCACATACCACTTCTGCTCATTGGCTCATTACTCATGGCCATGCCCAGCTGCACAGAAGGCTGGGGAATGTAGTCTCTACCTGGATTGGCCATGTGCTCAATAATGATTAGGAGATTCTTGTTAGTAAAATGAAGAAGAGGAGACTGTAAGTTTTTGTTAAGGTTAAAAGAATTAGTCCCGGGGTATATTCTTAACTTGGAGAATGAGTCAAAGTGGTTTCTTTTTGGGGGGTAATATGAGGGAGTCAAACATTACTCTGTTATGTTTTTGGGTTCACTTCTTTTTTTATTTGATTAGGGCATTTGAGCGGAACATGGCTTATGTGCTACTAGGTACTATTTCAATACCTGTATGAGCCAGTTAGCTTCAAAATTATTTCTCACATACATGGACTGCACAAAAATCCTGACTTGCAAATGTATACCATACGTGAGAAGCCCCAAACAAGATAAATATAGGATGTCTTGAGTGACTACTGTGTGCTACGCACTGTGTGAAAGAACCTGTGGTGAACTTTCTTAGGAGAGCTTTGGAGATCATTTTGCAGTTAGCCACATTAGGGCAGGAACCCTCCCCATAGATGTGTGGAATTGGCTTCCAGTCAACAGGGAGCTCCCTCTGTCACAAGGGAGCCAATTTCATTTTCAGTCTGTTTTTGTTGTTTGAAAAAATTCTTATGTTGAGCCCAAATCAAGTTCTTCTCTGACACATTTCCTAGTCAGTCCTATTTCTACCTTCTGGAGCTATAAAGAATAAGTTTAAGTTCTCACATAGCAGCTCTTGACATATTTGAAGGGAGTTACGTGGGTGCTTCCTCCCACACTCCCACCATAATAATAACCCATGACATTTATTGAGTGCTTACCGTGTTCCAGACACTGTTCTAAGCACTGTCCATGTGTCAACTCATGTAATTCTCACTAGTCTTATGAAGTAGGGAGTATCAACCCCATTTCATAGATGAGGAAATTGAGGCACAGACAGGTTAAGTAACTTGCTCCAGGTTCACACAGTAAGTTGCCAGTGTTTCATTTGAAATGTGGTTCCTAGACCACAACATAGGTTACTATGCTAGATGCATGGTAGTCCACTGTAGTGAACTGGTTTACCTCCCGTTTTCTGAATCTTTTATTTCTATGAATGTAACCATCAGGAGAATTTTCCTGCTGGGAAAAAAATACATATTCCATTGACAGCAGTTCAGCAAAGTTGTCTTTGTATTTAAGAGGCTATGCTCCTGAATCTGAGAGGATATGATGGGTTGACTGAAAGCAGGCTTGATATGGAAGTTCATTTCAATTTAATATGATTTGTAAAGCCATTGTAGTTTTCTTAAATAAGAAAGTAATGGGTAAAAAATTTGGTAAAAAAATTTTTTTTTTTTTGAAGATAAGAGTTTTACGTTGTTGCCTGGGCTTGAGTGCTGTGGTGTCATGATAGCTCCCTTGCAACCTCAAACTCCTGGGCTCAAGTGATCCTACCCCTTCAGCCTCCCAAGTAGCTGGGACCACAGGAATGTGCTACCACGACCAGCTAATTTTTTAAAACAATTTTATGTAGAGACGGGGTCTTGCTATATTGCTCAGGCTGGTCTCAAATTCCTGGCCTCAAGTGATCTTCCACCTCTGCCTCCCAAAGTGCTAGGATTACAGGTGTGAGCCACTGTGCCAGGCCTAAAAAAGATTTTCGTAATAACTATGTGAAACAATAGAAATAAATTAGAGATTAAGAGACAGTCTAGAAGTTTCTAGAATTAAGTGCTAGATCTAAGAGGTGGTATAAAACTACCATTAAAGGCCTTGGAATTGGACTACCAGAACTGGAATCCTGATTCTCTATTAGCTACGTGATATTGGGCAAGTTACTTAAACTCTTTGGCTCTTAACTTTATCATTGTAATAGAACCTACACACACACACACACACACACACACACACACACACACACACACAGGGTTGTTGGGAGGATTAAATGAGAAAATTCATGTACAGTGGTTAGCTAAGTGGTTGACACATGGTAGGTAGTCAATAAATGTTAATTATTATTATTTGGAAATAGAAAAGATAAAATCTGAGACTGGTTTTGAAGAAAGAATTGTCAGGACTTTTCAGAGATATGAAGGAATCAAATACTGAAAAGAATTCTTAAAATTTTGATCATGGAGGGCTTTGAATAAAAATGGTATCTTTGAGTTGCGGAACAAAACCTGTCTTTTGGCTGCCATGTATAATCAGATTGAGCTTGCGGTGGTTACCTTTCTGGTAGGTGGGGGAGCTCCACGGTCTTTTCTCATGGTCTTTGGAATTGTAGGGATTGGTCATCATTGGTTTTTCTCTAAGTTTTTGCATGTTACAAAGAAAAATGCCAGAAACTTCCATGTGAGTTGATATAGTTAGTAGTTATTTTTTAAAAAAAGCTTTCTGTTTTTTTCAAAAAAGTTTTGTAAATGACCTAGTAGTATTTGTAATTGTTTTTCTCTCTGCTCCTTCTTGACAAACAATAGTATAATTTTTGCTAGGAGGTCAAGTTATTCAAAGATGATTTTCAGCGTCCTCAAATTCCACAGTAAAAGAATGAGCTATATCTGAATTTAGTGTAGTTACATTTAGTTTAGCAAGTGATTTTTAAGTACTTGTTGAATTTGGCACTGTGCTGTGTCCTTGGCTTTGATCATTCTCTTGTCTAAAATGTCATTTTAATGAACAGTATATAATGAGGTTTTTTCCTTGCTTCAAGTCGATTGAAATTTTAGAGAAGTCCCTGTAATCCCCACCCTGGCACTAACTCAGCCTTAAGGAACACCTAAAACTTAGTAAAGGCATCTATGAGAATAGTCTCCTCCTTAATTTATCTGAACTGATTTCACCTTACAATTTAACTACATCTTTGAATTTTGCTTTTTACGGAGCAACATTCTTCTCACAGCTAATGACTTCACACTCTTTTTCTTTTCCTCCTGGAATTATGCTCATTCTGGTAAAGTTTGTGACTATATGCAAAAAGTGAATGAAAACATAAGTATTAAAAAAGATCATGTCTGAGTCAGATTCAGGTATTCAGATTGTTTGTTTAAGATTATGTTTTCCTTGTTAGATTGTAAATTCCTTAAAAGCCAGAACTCTTTCAAACGGTTTGATGTTGTGGTCCTTCCAAGGACGGAGTATGATTCTCTGTAAAGACAGATGCCTTAAATAAATAATGACTGATCGTAAAATAAACCCTTAAAATTAAGGAAAGGAGTGAACCATAAAATTGGCAGCTATTACTCATTTTATTATAAGTAACAATATGGTTAAGGGAGCAATGCTCTTTATTTTTTCTGTAGCCTTTTCAACCAAGGCTGCTAAGAATCAGAGGTGCCTCCTGGTTTTTTGTCTTAGGTGCTTGCCATCTGCCAGGTTATTATGGATTAGGTGCAAGTCAGTGGGTGGAAGAGGATATAAAGAATGTAACATTTTTCTGCCTCTTTCTTTATGCCCATTAGATTTAAACACAGCTTCTTTCACAAAAGCATCCGGGAAGAATCAGAATTTTGGCTGGAATCCTTGTGCAAACCAATCATGGATTGAATCTGAAAAGTTGTAATAAGAACTTGAGATAATGTATTGCTGTCGAATCACACTAGACTCCATCCTAGCACCCCCTGGGAAATTTAGTTGAGCAGCCAGTATTCCTAGAAGATTTTTGGGTTTTTTTGTTTTTGTTTTTTGTTTTTTTTTTGAGATAGAGTCTCGCTCCGTTGCTCAAGCTCAAGTGCAAGTGGCATGATCATAGCTCACTGCAGCCTCGAACTCCTGGCTTCCATCTCAGCCTTCTGAGTAGCTGGTACCAGGCATGTGCCACCATACCTGGCTAATTTTTTGTTTGTTTGTTTGTAGAGACAGGGTCTCGCTATATTGCCCAGGCTGGTCTTAAACTCCTGGCCTCAAGTGATCCTCTGGCCTTCCAAAGTGCTGGGATTACAGGCATGAGCCACCATGCCTGGCCATTCCTGGAAGTTTTCTGGCTATAAGCCCTTTCAGTAGAGCACATGGGCAGTATTCTCTAAGCCTATCAGCTATAACCTTGATTTTGACAATAATAAAATAAATTAGAAACTATCCTATAGACACTTGGAAATTACAGTGTCCTTTGTTTATCCTTTATTGGTCTTATCTCACCAACTGTGAAGAAAGGGACCACATTTTAAAATTTTTTTGCATATTCTATAGCTCCTACTAAATTTTGAGCACATATGTGATTTATTTTCCCCCCCGAATTGAACCAAGGTAACGTATTCACTTCTCCTTTCCTTAAGGGAATCTTGCCTTGATTTAATGTGATCTACCATTGCTAGGTTCACTTTACTTAAAAGGAACTTAAATCTTTGGGAGACAACTTGTGCAGGTAAGAGGACACAGACTTGAGAATTCGATCTGGGATCCTGGAATCTTTATCATTGCTGCTAACTGTGTGATCATGAGTAAGCATAAAAATTTTTCTAAGCCTCAGTTTCTTCATTGGTAAAATAGGAATTTTCATGCCTGTCCCACACATTTGCAATATATCTGTTGAGATATATTTTAGGCTATACCTAAAAAGGAGGACTCAACAATCCATTTATGTAGCAGCAACTCTAATAAAAATACTGCCCATTGGCTAGTAATGGAAAGTCTATGATTCTATACAAATTTTTACAACAGGGTCTATATGCTTTCCTAGCAGTTGTGGCCAGTATTTCCTCATAAGTGGCTTCTTGCCCAATCTCACAACAGCAATGTACTAGAGAGGCAGTCCTGTTGGCTACCACTATCCATCTTAATCAAACTGTATATGACATATATTCAGTCAAATTACCTCTCAGTTATCTTAAGATGCTTTGCTCACAATAGCTTAAGTTAATAAGTATGAATATGGACCATGTCTGGCAAGGGTGCCCTGTCATCTACCTATACATCAGCCTGTGAGATACAAATAAAATGAAAACAATGTTAATTCTTTAAGTAATTATATATGAAGAAATTTTTTGGTTGTGATAGTTTTTGACTCTTTCATTCAAATATTGAAAATTGAGTTGATATATAATTAATATATATGTCAGTGAGAAAGAATGTGGGCCTTATCTCTCATAATTCAATGTTTTATGTTAAATCTTTAAATATATGCTTAATATCTGTATTGTGGAGCCAAGACTGTTGGAATTTGACTCTACTAACAGCCTTTTGGCAATGCTGATCAATATTTTTATGCTATATTACATTTGGCAAAGTTACTTTTAGTGATTGATTAATTTATTCATCTGTTCATTGATGCTTCTAGTATTTGTGACAAGACTATGTTTTGCAATATAGAGATTTAAAGGTGAAGCAGACATACACTATGCCCAGGGTGTATGTATGCCCAGGGTGTATTTAACATAGATGTTAAAAACTATGATCCCAGATAGAAAATCGGGCTGAAACAGAGGTACTGTATAGATCTAAACTCAAAGGTAGATGCTTAAACAAGTTTGCTGAATGAATGAATATACCCAGCCCTGTGTATCTGTTTGCTGGATATTTCCAAGTCCCAGAATAGTAGCTAGAGTATTAGTTCTAAAAGGCAAATGGAATTGCATCATTTTCCTGCTTAAAACTTTTTGATGACTTCTCACTGTCCTAGGAATAAAGCACAAATCCCTTTACATGGTTCAGGAGACTCTGTACAATGTGGACTCTGCTTATTTTTCCAGTTCCAGCTCCTACTACCTCCTACCTCTCACAGTCCATTCTATAAGATGACACTGTGTGTGTGTGTGTGTGTGTGTATGTGTGTGTGTGTGTGTGTGTGTGTGTGTGTGTGTGTGTGTGTGTATATATATATATGTATGTATAAGACATAGTACCGTGCCCATAGCTGCTCAGTATTAACTGTTCTTATTTTTCTAAGTGCACCTTCTTGGAAAGTGGACAGCTAGGAAAAAAACCAATTTTTTTAGGAGCATTAAACAAGGGCAATTGGAAGGAAAGAAGGTCAGAATCGACAAGAGAATGTAATATAACCTAGGTACTGGAGACTAAGTAGATATCTTGATAGAGGTAAAAAAATTATGAAATCTACTAAACTTTAGAGAAACAATTTTTAGGGTTGGTTTTTTTTTTTTTTTTTTGAGACAGAGTCTCACTGTGTTGCCTGGGCTAGAGTGCCGTGGCATCAGCCTAGCTCACAGCAACCTCAAACTCCTGGGCTCAAGCGATCCTCCTGCGTCAGCCTCCCGAGTAGCTGGGACTACAGACATGCGCCACCATGCTCGGCTAAGTTTTTCTATATACTTTTAGTTGTCCGATTAATTGCTTTCTAATTTTAGTAGAGATGGGATCTCGCTCTTGCTCAGGCTGATTTCGAACTCCTGAGCTCAAACAATCTGCCCGCCTCGGCCTCCCAGAGAGCTAGGATTACAGGCGTAAGCCACCTGCCCGGCCTTTTGGGGTTGATTTTGAAAAATAATTAAATTTAGCATTAAAAAAGGACTCTGTCAGATCTTAAGTTATTGTTTCCTGAGATTATGATCTAGTTTAGAAAAGTCTCCAAATATTCGCTCAAGATGTACATTGTTTTCCAAAGTCTTGCAAATGGTCATAGCACTGTTGTTAAGTGTTTAGTTGGCTACAGAATTTCCTTAAATTGTGATTTTTAGTCAATGGAATATGATGACTCACAGGGAATGTCACTGTTTTCTGTTTTAGCTTAGTGATCTTTATCTTTACCTGTTAAACGTCTATGTTTCTATTACTCTCACATTTTAGCAAATATGTTTCTTATAAGAGAAGAAATAAAATTGTAATTTTGCTAACTTTTTGTGTCCAGCATGTCGAATTTATTGATAACTTGAGGTTGAATCATTTAGGTCATGCTTTAGAGACGAATAGAGAAAAGTTTGTCATTAACAGTTTTCCTGTTGTGTTATTACAATTTAGGTTGGAAGATTCATTTTCATTAGTTGGGGTAAATAGATCTTTTGAAAATGTCGGTATTTCACTGATGTTTGTATTAACTGTGCTTTATTTAATGAAACCATTTACAAGTGATTTGTTGGTTCATCTGATAACTCTTATCAAATTGCTTTGGAATAGTATAGCTACTACATTGAGGACATTCTTACATCACTGAGATATTTTGATGATCAAAATTACCTGTGAGTTCAAAACTTAAGTTTTACTAATAGTAACAAAAGCACAAAACACTTTATTTAATGCCTTTGTGATTTTAAATGGGATTCAAAGTTTTAATTTTTTGCTCATTCAATATATATGTTCTGTTGAGTAGAATTGTTATCTCACATAGGATTTAAAAATTCTTATGGTTGGATGATTATAATTTAACAATCAAGTATGGATTTTGAAAAAAAATTGAGTAACACTGATTTGGAAGTTTAGACCAAATCTTTTAAAACTCATAGCTTTGTATTGTCAAAGGAACTTTTGTAAAAGCATCCACATAGTCATGTGAAATGTGGTTGTATGGACAGAAAATTGATTGCTGTGATCAATTTTATAATTATATATGTAAATCCATAATTGGATATTCTAATCATTACCATTGGAGTAAAAGCAAATGCTAAAAAGCTGTTATGCCCTCTTAAGAAGCATGTCAAGAACAGATGGAGACAGAGTGTCTCTAACTGTCCCAAAACCATTCCATAAATGGTTATCACTTTCTTCCAAAAGTTAGGAATCCTATTGAATCCATTACAGTTCTTCACATGGGCTGCCAGCTGATTGTGTAATTACATGCCACATAGCACAAAGCATGATTTATGATGCTATTGTTATGGTGTGCTTACTAAATAGAATGAAAAATAGTAAGCATAGTATTATTAGCAGAAGTGCTGTAGGGAGGGTTGCACAATAAAATACAGGGTGCATGGTTAAATTTGTGTTCCAGATAAACAGCACATAAATTTTAGTATAAGTATATCCTATGCAAAAATTATTCATTGTTTATCTCAAATTCAAATTTAACTGGTCATCTTGTATTTTTATTTGTTAAATTTGGCAACCCTAGCCATAAATGATTAGGTAGAATATAGGTAACATAAAGAAACAGATTTTTCTGATGGAACAGAATTTTTCCTTAAAGTTCCTCCAGAATCAAATAAAGAATATCTTGGTCATCCAGCTGGTAAGAGTCATATCTGGAGCTGGGATCTAACCTAGGGAATTAGCCTGAAGAACCATACTTGAGCCGGGTGCACTAGTTCGTGCTGGTAATCCCAGCTACTTTGGAGGCTGAGGCAGGAGGATCACTTGAGTCCAGGAGTTCTAGGCTGCAGTGAGCTATGATTGTGCCACTACACTCCAGCCTGGGTGACAGAGCAAGATCCTATCTCTAAAAAAATTAAAATTAAAATTAAAAAAAAAGCCATACTCTATTTTGTATGAGAGCCATGCTCTCATACGTTGGTGTTTGTGTTAATGAAATTAAAAATAATTCTGATATTCCACACTACTTCATTCTGTATTATATTGAAATTTTGCATCATTAAAATGTATTTTTTATTTTATAGTAAGAAATTAACTTAGTTAATAAATTTTTTTCTTTTCTAAAGTTAGGTATTTTTCACTTGAGAATTTTCAAAAAAAATGCAGATTTTTGCTGTTCTATTTTAAGTGGTATTCATTAGTTTAACCAAATGTTTTTGTTTGCTGCATGATTAATAGTGATTTGCTTTTAATTTTCTTGTTAAGACTAAATTACTGTGTTTGTGCCATGCAACTGGGAGGCAGCCATGGTTTGGAGCTGCACACTGCTCTGCTTGTTTCTTTAGCTTGGCTGGCCCCCGTCTCTTCTGCTGCAGCCATCAGTCATCCAGGGCTCTTTGCATGCTATGGGACATATTTTTTCCCATGAGTGACATCGGTTGCCTTTTATGATTTAGCCCTCATTAATAATTAGGCAGGCATTACATATGAAATCTTATAATAATTCACCATCTATATTCATTCATTTCCAAATATAAATATATAAAATCTAACAATCACACAAAAACCCTGAAACTGTATCCTCTTAAATATAAAGATGAAATATCACAAGCTCCATTAGTTAAAAATATGTTCTTGAGAACGGTCGAAATGACTTAGGTTGATTTTTTAAAACGTATCTCCATTTTATCTGCTTTAATTGAAACTTTCCTCATAGGAACACCCAATAGTAATACCAATTTAGAACATTCAAGAGTAAAGAAGGAACACTTTGATTAAATAATAGAAAAATAGACTAGGAACTATTTAGAAATATGATAAAGACTTAATTACTAATTAATTGTTTAGTTAAACATACTCATATTAGACTATAGCAATAAATGGACTAATGTCTTTCAGAGTTTTTGCTCTTTAATCTACATTTTTATATAAAAAACCTGTGAAAAAGTCTAATGAGTTTATAAGTGGTATAAGAAAGTATGAGTTACAGTGATACTTTTTTTATTTAAAAATGTTTATCATTATTTCAATCTACGGCTTCAAATTTTCTTGAAATTTCCCACTATGACAGTTGTACAACCGAAATGTCAATGATTCTAAAGCCTTCTAAATTCTAAATTAAAATGATAGAATTTGTAGGAAATCAGGAAAATGGGTATGACATTGAAGACCATTTAAAAAAACTGTGGTAAAATATACCTAACATAAAATTTACCATTTTAACCATTTCTAAGTATACAGTGTAGTGGCATTAAGTACATTCAATGGTTGTTGTACAATCATTCCCGCTATATATGTCCAGAATTTTTTCATCATCCCAAACTGAGCCTCCGTATCCATTAGAAAATAACTCCTCAAATCTCTCTTTTCCACATCCCAAGCAACGACCATTCTGTTATACCTTCTGTCTCTATGAATTTTGTGAAGGCCATTTTAACTAGTGCGAAAACTTGATATCCACTGTTAATAGGGGAACACAGTAAGATGGGAAAAATTTGGGACTGGAGTAAAACACTTTTTATCATTTTTCAGTTTGCAGTCTGGACCAAATTTGTTTCATGTCTCTGAATCTCGATTTCCTCAACTCTAAAATGGCACTAGTAATTTATTCTGCAGTTGGATAACATGAGATAATGTATGTACATCATCTGGCTCATAATAAGCATTTAATAAATGATAACATTAATACAAATATAGAATGTGCTCAAAATGTTAACTGATTTTTTTTTTTGTTGGACAATTTTTTAATGACTTCTGCAGGAACTGGTAAACTCACTATAGTATAATAGTAGGTCATTGTGAATTCAAATCTGCCTATTTTGCAGGATAGTCCACAGTGTGTTACAGATGAATTTATTTTTTTATCTTGGAATGTAGAAATTGCAATTTGTTGCATTTTGCAAACTGAAGTTTTAAACCATATTTTGATATATCTACAGAAATAAAATTTTTTGCTATTGCCTGTAGAAAACTAGTGATTTAAGTCATGAATTTTATTTTTGGTCTGTGTTTTTTAATCATTCTCTAATTTTTCTATTAGAATTATTCTGTTTGTCAACAATCCATGTTCTTTTGTCCAATTCACTGTCACTTTCATATTAGAGTATAACAGAGGAAATAAAAAGAGATTTGACTTAAGTTTGTTGAATTTTTGTTAGCTCTGATAAAACAGGTTTTTTGTATCCAGGAATCAAAGCATATGTTAAGCCACCCAAATAATCCAGTTGTGCAAATTAGTGAAATTCCTTTATTGTTAACTTATATACTTTATTATTTTTGACTTATCCATTGAAAAATATTTACTGAGCTCTTTTGTATTGTAAGGTATTAGGGATTAATTTATGTGCAAAATTTTAAAAAGTCTAAATCATTATCTTCCCTGAAAGAATTTATAGTCCCTTTAGAAAGGGAGTTCACCTGTGCATTAAAGTTTAAGGCTACAGTTCAGTAAGATCAGGGGCACCAATAGTTTTCAGTTGCTGCCTCCTTCTGTGGTCTCCACCTGCTTAGCCATTTTCTCAAAATCATTGGCTTCTTAAAGGTACAAGGGCATCAGGAATGTATTAGGGTTGCACCTCAAACTTAGCTGACTTCAGATCACATAGTTTCACCACTCTCTTCAGAGAAGATAGATGCCAAAAATCCAAATTGGCTAAGGTAAGCATGGGAACTGAAGGATGGGAGAGGGAGAGCTGGCATTGGATGGGGCCTATGGAAAGACATCTTGTAAGGTCTAGGGGATGAACCACTGAATCAACTAAGTGAGTGGATGGTTTCAATACACAAAGTTACAGTGTGACATTGTTAGCTAAATGTAGGAAATTTTGGGACTTTATTACAAAAACTATGCCTGTCTTTAATTATCACAGGAATCATTTGGTCCATATTGAAAGTGAAAGAAGACATGCATCTAGTTAGAATATTATACAATTTAGCATCACAGGGAAGGGAAACAACAGCATTTCTGCTTGAAATTGGGGGCTTCTTTTTCTAATTATGTTTTTCAAAGATTGCTATAATCCATGATTTTTTTCCCAAAGAACAGATAGTCATTCCTATATTGAATTCAGCTTTAGACTTAATAATTCTTGTATTCTCAAATTTGTATGTGATGCAAAAGCTTTCTTTCCTCACTGGCTGAAATTGACAAGTTGAATTGAGTTAAAAATGAAAATATCTAGCATCTACACTGGGCTAGAAGGAAGTAGCATGTTTCTGAGAAACCCACATCCAGGAGCTGAGAGTTTGTTTGAGTTCTGTTGTTACTGATGATGCTAGACAATCATTTTTTAGGGTTTTAGTTTCCCTTTGGCTATCTCAAGAAGTCAAATATAATAAACTGCATTCTGCTTTTCTCACTTAGATGGGAGTGCCCATGTGATTCTAATTTTAAAGAGCTTTTTAGCTTCTCCAAAGAAAAGCACTTAACCAATTAGTGAATCATAAGAGTTCTAAATGCTTTTCATTGTTCATGTTAAAGTTTTACTCTATAGTGGCAGAAAAACCTAGACAGTTATTATTTCCTCAGTTTTAGCATTGGAGAAGGGTGAAGCTGGGATTTTCAGGAAATAAATGACTTTCTGACTTGAAAAATATTGGATCACAAAGAACATGCAGCATAATTTTCAGTTTCTTTTAGGAAAAAAAATCATGAATTGAAAAAGTCTTAAAAGCCTTCCATTTATGTTAGGTACTTCTATACCATTAGGATATAAGTCTGGGGACCCTATTCAAGGGAAATTTGATGATTTCCTTTGAATCACAGATAATTGAAATTTGACTCTAAGGTGGTGAGCAGCAATGGAGATTCTTGGTACCTTTCCTGTTTTACAGGGAAGGATTGAAGTTGGCAGTAGAGGAACTACTTAGTTCTGCATGGATATGTCAAGACTGAAAGCCAGAGTTGGTCACCATCCTGACCCACGGTAGAACCAATGAATGGTTCAGTTATAATTTGATCCACAAATGATTTTCTCCCTGATTCATCTAAAGAGACCACTTTGAGAATTCTGTTAGGAACCTGCTTTATCTTGGAAATATGACAACTAGTAAAATTGTAAAGATGAATAATCCCCTATTTTAGTGTATATGAATATAAGTTGAAGACTGTTCAGTGGAAGAATATTGCCTTACATACCCACTCTATTCAGTTTTTGAATCCCTAATGCTGTAGTCAACTTTCATAAAAGCAGAATTTAATGTCGTATTATTTCTTCGTACATCTGTTTCTTAAAAGCAGTTGTTCTTGATGGTACCCTAAATACTTAAAAAGAAAACCATTTCACTAACATAAGATTTATTATTTGATATCTCCCTGTCAACTGTGTACAGGGTAGCTTTATAAAAAAATCTTAGAAAACAACATTTAGAAATAGTCCAGACTCATAGTTTATGTCAAAAAAACTTATACTCTAATAATTCTAATAAGCCATCTTAATATACAATGCGAGAATGCAGCACATGATGGAGTAAAGTGTTTAAAAAACAGGTGTTATATTTCAAGTTTCTAGGGAGTCCTTAAAGCCAGTTAGACCATTCAGAAAAATTATCCATATATTATTTTTTAAAAACTGCATTAGTATGTTCTGAAGTTGCATTTTCTTTCTTTTTTTGTGGTTTTAACCTTTGGAGAGTGCAACTAGAAATACCTATTAGAGATGAATTCCAGGAAAATAAATGTAAACAGCAACTCAGGCTGAATTTATTTTTCTTTTCTACAGGAACTGTTTAAAACCTGGCAGTGAAAGACTGTTTTCTTGTCTACAAAGTATTATAGTAGAAAATGCAAGGTCATCATAAAATACAAAAGACTCTAGGTTTCTAAGGAAAGAATGTATCTTAAGAAGGGTAAATGAAATAGTTGGCCAGAGGGAAAGGGAAATTTCCTTATTTCACCCTGAATTTGGCAGCGTTACTGAAACACAGCTTGAAACTTTGAGATGAATTAAAGATGGTTTGTTTCACCTTCTTCGGAAGCTCTTTTGCACTCAGTTTACTTTCCTCATTTTAGGTCGGTAAGGGACTTCATCTTCAGAGATTTTTGTAAAACTTTGCTGTTGATTAAAATGCAGATAGCATCCTTTTTGGTGAGATAATAATCGTAGTTTTGTCACTTTTAGAGATCTGTCTACATAAACCATAGGTGAGATTAAATATGTTTTCAAATCTGAATTTTTATGTTATTTAATTTCTCCATTTTGCAATCTGAAGCTTACCCTTTCAAGCTACTTTGCTTTGTGTGTTGCGGGGAGACTGAGGGTGGGTAAGAGATTCTGGCACAGCTTAAGCTTCTCCATTTTATTCCAAACAAGTCCTGATGAAAGGGCAAGTCCTACTCTGAGCACTGCCTTCTATAGAAATAGGATGAACAGACTCTCCTAAAATGTATGCAAAGTAAGGAAGGACAGGGCAGAGGCCGTGGTCTGGGCCCAGTGAACATCATATGTGGTACCTAAAAGGGACCATAACACTCTGCTTTCTTTTATAGTCCCCTTTGTTTGGTTTTATAAGTTGGAGGAGATGGCCTGCTTCTTTGCCACTTGAATAAACAGCAGGTGCTACTAATCTAGTGGAAGATCATGGGAAAAGCTGCCACATATGACCGTAGAAGTATATTTCAAAATTTGATACAAGTTAGAAATAAAGTCTTGGAAAATAGTTAAATTTCTTCAACATCTCAGGGCTATTTTTTTAAATTAATAGACTTTATTTTTTAGGGTAGTTTTGGGTTTATAGAAAATTTGACCAGAAAGTACAGAGACCCATTTACCCCTCACAACCCACCCACTCACCCTGGTTTCTCCTACTATCAACGTCTTGCATTAGTATGGTAAATTTGTTGCAATTGATGAGCCAATATCAATACATTATTAATTGAGATCCATAGTTTACATTGGGGCTCACTTTTCATGTTGTCCATTTTATGAGTTTTGACAAACGTATAATGACATGTATCCATCATTATAGTACCATGCATAGCAGTTTCATTGCCCTGAAAATCTCCTGTGCTTCACTTGTCCATCCTCTTTCCCTCCTCCAAACCCCTGGAAACTACTAATCTTTTTGCTGTCTCCATGGTTTTGCCTTTCCTAGAATGTCATATAATTGGAATCATACAGTGTAGCTTTTTCAGAATGAATTCATTCACTTAGCAATATGCATTTAAGGTCCCCTCCTTGTCTTTTTGTGGCTTGACAGCTCATTTATTTTTATCACTGAATAATATTCCATTATATCGATGTACCATAGTTTGTTTATCCATTCACCTATTGATGAACATCTTGGTTGCTTCCAAGTTTTGACAATTATGAATAAAACAGCTAGAAACATTTGTGTATAGATTTCTGTGTGGATGTAGTTTTTTTTTTTTTTAACTTGTTTAGGTCAATACCAAGGAGTGTAATTGCTGGATCAAATAGTAAGAGCTTGTTTAGCTTCGTAAGACATTTCAAGCTAACTTTTGATGTTCTATAAATACTTGTTGATTTGAAGAAAAAAAAAGCAGAAATGATGTGATGCCATTAAGAGCCGTGAATCTTGCAAGTGAGTGGAAATATGTGGTTTGTTGCTAAGTCTGTTAGCTCAGTCTTATTAAAGGCATGTGGGGAATATCTTCCCCTTCTTATTCTTCTCTTAGGTAAAAACTGCTCAGAATGTTTTAGCCTATGTTTATTAAAATAGTAGAGGGGGAAAGGAGACCTCACTGAATTCAGGAGACAGTGTTTGGCCTCACAGGAGTTGAGATTGCCTATTTGGAATGCTTGTTAACTTTTATAGGGACAACATGTATGAACTGTCCTATGTCCTTATTTTTTTCTTTATCATTCCTTCTATCTTTTACCATAACCATAGACTACCTGCTTCCTTACATGATCCTACAATCATTTTTTAATTCCCCACCCTTCAATCTAGTTTGGGGGAGGAGGGGTGAGTACACTTCTTGATGCCTCCATCTAAAGTTTCGAACTCTTGTTCCAGTGCCATCTTTCAGAACCCTGCACTCTCTGAGGCCAGTGGACAGCTGGCACTCTGGCCTTCCTTATCCATATTTCTGTTTTCCACTGACTTCCAGGACTCTCCCACACTCTTCAGTTTTACTATTCTTGCTCTCTATCTCATTCCTCAAAATTGTCATCAGGCATCAGACATCCTCTAAACACTGCCTTTCTGTGGGTCTTGTAATCTCTGGGAACTAATGTTCCAGCTTCAAAATTACAAACTTTGAATCTCTTTTATCAGTCCATCATTCTATTTTATCCTTTCTCACTCTTAATGAACCTGTACTTCACCTTTTTTTGTGGTTTTTGATTTCTCAATGCCTCTGTCTTCTGCCAGCCATTAAGCAGCTCCCTTCCCACTTTGATTCCTTTTCTAGACCCACAATCAACCCTGTCAACAAGGCTGTCATCTATTACCAGCACCTAAACTTTTTTTTTTTTAAGAGACAGGGTCTCACTCTGTCATCCAGGTTGGATTGCAGTGGTGTGATCATTGCTCACTGCAGCCTCGAACTCCTGAGCTCGAGCAGTCCTGCCTCAGCCTCCCAAGTAGCTGGGACAATAGGCATGTGCCACCAACATCTGGATAATTTTTCTTATTTATTGTAGTGATGGAGTCTTGCTATGTTGCTCAGGCTGGTCTCAAACTCCTGGCCTCAAGTGATCCTCCTACCTCCATCTCCCAAAGTGCTGGGATTACAGATGTAAGCCACCACATCCGGCCCACCAACAACTAAAACTGCTCTGACCTCTCATCCTTGTTCCATGCCTGCCTTGTCAAACTTCACTACGAGCTTTCTCACTCAACTCTAGTTGTCTTCCTTGATGGAGAAAGTTATAAAGTGGAACCTTTTCATTCCCCCTCCACAATACATGGAGTGATACTTAACACAGAGCTTCATTTGCTAAACAGTAAGGAATAGGAAAGAATCCAAATTTGTTAATCCTGGCATTCAGGTCACTTTATCACTTTATGATCTGGCTTTAACACAGATTTCCACTTTTGTATCTCATTACTTTATGTGTTTTCTATGCTCCTGCCAAACTTTAATGCTTACTTTTCTCATGTTTCTTTACTCATCCGTGTACTTTATCTTGCACTGACTTTTGTGGACACTGGGCTTGTTGGGTATACTTAAAGTAAAGGTCAGGATGGACAATGGAAAGAGGTATCCATTACAGGCTCTGCTACTGCCCTACTTCTATTTGGTGTTTCCCAAAACTTTGCATATTCCAACGTTGAAAAATTTCCTACTTCTGGAGGGAGAAGGAACAATGTTAGTAGGTCTATCGAAGACTGTGGAAATTTACTCTTACTACAAATAGTTGAAACAGAACTATGGAACATTTGTGAGTTGTCCAGTTTCACAGATAATGCTAATGTTAACCTTGGATTTCTGAGTTGGATTTTGTCATCTTTTTGCTAGGCAATACAGCATTTTATTTAGTAATTATATTACTCATTTTGGGGAACATGTATTGATTGTGCTATTATTTTTGATACATACTAAGTTTCATGCAATTAGAAACTTACCCATGAGTTTGGTTAAAGAAGTACCCAGTTTCTGTAAAATAACATTTCATAAGAATGAAGTTTATGGATATTATTATTATTATTTGGTGAGTAAACTTTTATTTGAAATATAATGTGTCTACAGAAAAGTGGTACAAATCCCAAGTGGACAGTTTGATGGATTTTCAAAAAATGAACACATGTGTAACCAATACCCAGATCAAGAAGCAAAACAGTGCCACTCTCATCCCTTCTCCCACCTGTCACTGCCTCACTCTAAAGGTGACCACTCTTGACTTCTGACTCCACAGGTTAGTTTGACCTGTTTTTGACCTTTGTGTAAATGGAATCATATAGTATGCATTCTTTGTGTCTGGCCTTCCCCTTCATGTAATATTTGTGAGATTTACCCATGTTTTTGTCTGGAGCAATAGTTCGTTTATTTTTATGCCTGTTTAAAATTCCATTGAATAAATATACCATATTCTACATTTTAAATTATTCATTAACAATGTTACTGTCACTCTTAAAATGGAGTTTGGAAAACTAAGTATAAAAATGTTTAAGGTGGCAAAAATCCTTGTGTTAACCTATTCATCATTTCCATTATTTTAACCTACTTCATGGAAATTATTTATGCCTCAGGATTTCTTAATATAAGGTCTAAAATTTTAGGATTATATCCAAGCTTTCTGAATAGAATGATTTCAATACAGAAGTCCTTTGAAAAGGTTTTTAATGTAAATATTGTCTGAACATATTGGTTTGTTATAGGATTAGACCCTCTATATTCTTTTCTTGTAACTTCATGTGTGGTATTTCTTGAAATGACTGAAGGAACTCTTGGATTTAACAGCCCACTCCAATTCCCCTAGGAAGTCATTTAGACATTATCAACTATAGTTCATTAAGAAGAATGAAAATGAAGGATGGAGATTTCCTGTCAGTACAAGGATATTAGCAGTCAGTCTTCAACATTTTATTTATGTATATATCTTATCCAGTTCAGCTCAAGGCAGATATTAAGTGAGTGTTTTGGTACTGTCTGTAGGCTCTAGTAGAATAACAAGATATTCAATCTTATTGCTGTGTTGTCAGATTTGAATCAATTAATATTTTTAGAACATCCATGAGGTAAAAAAAAATCAAGATGTAGGGGAAAAAGTGCCACAAGAGCTCTGAATTCCCACCCTTGAGGAGAGGCACATAGTTTATTTAGGAGAATTACAAACTGAAGATTCTGCAGATTTAACAGTTAGAAACTAAAATAAATATTTTGCATACACATGCTAAGTGTGTGTGTGATTGGGGAGGAATAAGGACAAAAGAATAGAGAGTACTTCTTTTAAGTAGATTGGGAAGAAATATGGGAATGCTGAGCTGGATTTTGAAAGCATGAGAAATGAGAGAAATGAACAAAGAAATGTTGTGGACATAAAGTGGTGAAAGCCATCGACATGGAAAAGAGAGCAGTAAGGGAGCCTGGCAAGAAGAGACAGATGCATTGGTGTATGGGGGACAAGGAATGAGGACGTGGTCAGTCCTTCCTTAGAAATTTGAATTAGTATTCCCGGCAATAGAATGCCAACACAGTGCTTCTTAATCTTTTTTAAACCCATTCCTTCTTTAGATAAACATATGTCTTTACCACTCCATCCTAAAACTCTGATTATCCTCCTTCTCAGAATATATAGGTGATTATACATATCTCCAGCCAACATGATTGTGTTGAGTTTCACTCTTTATAGTTTGTATTGCAGAAAAAGAATTCCCCCAAATGTAAATTGGAGTAGAATATTGAATTAAGATAATAACTATATTCATCCCTCTGGACATTCTAACATGCTTCTGTGTGCATGCACTTTCTCACTTTTCTTCCTTCCCTTGAAAATCACCAAGGCTAAGTGGAATAGTCAAAAGAATAAATGAGGAAGATGAGGTTTCCTCCCTAGTGTGTTTGGGACTAACTGAAATTAGGGTCCGCAGACTGGGCAATTCAGTGAAATAGGAGCATTAAAAAAGCAAAGGTCTGGTTCAACATAGTCTACCCTGGGAGAAAGATGGGGGTAAAAGAATATGAAAGAAAAAAATCTGTGAAATTACTGTATATCTATACTAAATTCTAGGCTCTGAACTAAGCTATTAAACATGTTAATAGGTTATATGAACACTTTTTCCAGGTTTTTTGACTTTGGATAGAAAATGAAGTGTTTTGTTTTAGCCACATGAAGAATGGTGTGTCTGCATGGCATTTGGTGTAGGCATTTGTTAAGTATAGGAAATAAAAGATTGGTAAATAAGAAAAAACAATGAGGGCTGGAGAATTAGATTTAGAGATGATTGGTAAGGAGATTGTTACAATTATAAAGACAAATTATGTTTAAGGGACTCTATGTAGAGTAGGGAACAGCTGACTAAACCCAGGAGGAATATTGTTGATAGCGAGAGAAAGCAAATACTGGATTTCTGTCTGAATATTCAGATGACCAGAAGGCAAATCACCAGGAGAATGTATTTTGAAAGCTAAAATTAGGAACCATTTTGAGGAGGAATTTATTTATACATCAAAACATATTTATTGAGGATCTACTATGCTAGGTATTGGGGCTGCAAATATGAAAAAGATGGAGTCCCCTAGACCTCAAGAAGCAGACAATTAAGTACAGTAAAGAGGAAAAAACTTAAGAAAATTGGAATGAAAGAGCAATAGTTCATTTTATGTGTATATAAAAGGTGATACATGAGTGTCTAGTAATTTACAAAATAATTAATTTCTAATTTCACTTGTCCTAGGTAAGAAAAAGTAGTGCAACTATTTAGGGTAAGAGGGTAAGAAAGCAAAGAATTTGTGCAAGTATAGTGGTTTGATAGTAAATGCTGTCAAGGCAGAGCCATGTATAGCTGATAGATCCTGAAGGATGTTTTGGGGGGTCTAATATTTATGATGAAAAATAGACCCTTTCCTTTAGGGAAGGATCCGAGGAGTTGCACAGCTGTATTGCTGATATGGGACTTAAAGTTTCTTTTCCACATTTTATAACTATGAAGTAGTGGGGTGGGCCATTGAGCAAGTGTGCGTTCTTTGGTTTGCATGAATGGTATGTACTTTGAATTCTCAAAATAGAACTCCAGTTTGTTTTCTCAGTAGTCCCAGTGAGAAAAGCTATATTTCTTAAATATGGTCAGAAAGCACTTGGAGGAGGAGTGTTTACTGCAGGAACCTGTGATTGTCTGCAGGCACCAGCATAAATATGTTTCCGTTCCTGAGCCCAGGGGGATAATCTCCTTATTAAACCTGTAGGACTTCAAGTCAGTGTATTTCTTAATGCTTGTTTCAGTATTGTAAAAGTAACAAGTGAAACAGTATAAAACAGTATGTAATGAATAGTAAGCGCCAGATCCTCAGTACCCCAGAGGCAAATATTGCTAGCAGTTTCTAGTGGGCCTTTCACACAATGGATGTTTTGATTTTCATGGTGAGAATGGCTTTTGTTTTACCTCGGGAAGGTGTAAAGGTAACTGCATTTTCCCTACAATGCAGTCAGCAAATGATCTTTAACTTTTTTCTCCAAACAGACTGTGAAACATGAGTTGTGAGGAGCAGGATGAAGTACTCTGACCTCAGAGACACAGATATTCGGATTTTTGTGCAGACATGTCCTGGGAGTGTAATGCTTTGGCTCTAACTAAGCATTTGTGTTATATTCCGAATAATGCAAGGGAGAATATTCAAACATTTTAAACCATCAGAATGCTTTTCCCACTCTCAAGCTGTCTCGCTGTTGTGTTTGTGCTGAAATGTCAAGCTGCGTATGACAGTGGAATAGTTGGCAGTATCTCTCTTAGAATAAGCTCTCACTGCGGCTTCAAACACCTTTGTGGTTTGGGTTGTATTTTGACAGTTGCTAGGTGCCTTGAGTCACAGAGCACAGCTGTGCAGCTTAAGATGTTTCTTCCTATTCCAGCCTCTAAAGAGAGCTAAATAAAATAAAATTATAATCAGACTTCTAAAATGTTAAAGTTGACCAAACTATTTAGAACGCATACAGTAGAATGAAGTGGATGGATTCTGACTAAAGCACATATAGGCAGGAATATACCAGAGAATTTAAGTCAGATCCAACTGTGTAGGCTTATTGTAAACTGATGAACTTCTGAAATTTCTGAACTGTTCCATTGAAAAGTAAAACACTGGGTTTGGGAGCACCGAGACTTCCCGGTGCAGGTGAGTGGCTGTCACTTGTTAACCACTGGATTCTGACATGATGAAGAGTTAGGGAGAGAAACTAGGATTTCTGAAAAGAAAGAGTAGAAGAAAACATAGAAATTCAGTTTACCTGGAAAGGTAAAATGGAAACTCTTCAGGATTATAAGCAGATTCTTATAAAAAGAGAAATAAAGATAGCTTATTCATAGGTTTCCTATTCTGAGAGTTTTTCTTATTGATTTATAAAGTATAAATGTAGTTCTTCCTGGAGCCCAGGACTTGGCTGAGGTATGTTTGATGTTAACATGGACACTCCTTTGTTACAGACCCATAACAGACTGCTGTGGGAAAGCACTGTGAACAAAAGAGACAGAGTCGGAAAATAAACTCAAAACTCTGTGGAAAGTTATTCAAGGTAGATCCTAGAGAAGAGCAGATTGAGAAGATAAACTAGAACAAATGACTTTGGAAATAGATAAGGTCCAGATTTTTCTGGGCAGGAGGGACAGTCAAACCAGCCAGAGGTGTTATGTTGCTGCCTGTAGATTAATTTGGCCTGATCCAAGTGGTGGTGTCTGGAGCCAGGCCTTTCCCAGGAGAATTACAGGGCACAGGGATGAGAGAAGTGCTACCAGCCCTGGGGAAATAAGGAGAAGGAAAATTCCTTTCCTTAACTGGAGGGGATGGTCCTTGCAGCCAATCTATGTTCTTATAGGTCCATATGTCTCTGGTATTCTGTTATATTTCAGAAAGTATGTTTTATGCCCTAAGTGCTAAATGAGTTGATGCTGAAGACTTGATATTGAGGAAATTAAAGAGCAGGCAGGGCTCTGTTCCCAAGGCCACAGTGCATAGAGTATAACCTTCCTTCCTGCCTCCTTTAATCCATGGGTGGTGATAGCAGGCAAGAGAGTAGCAACTGCAGGGAACTGCAGGGTCTGCAGAACCTTGGCATTCTGTCATACGTGTAATTAAAACCCACAACAAAATACCAATAGAAAAGAAAATGGGCTTTCTTTGGTGGGGGCTTTCTTAATCTTTGCCTTGAGTTTTAAAGGAACATTTGCTAATTTATATGATCAAATTAATCATGAGATGTTCAGTTGACAGGAAAATGGAAATTTAAAAATATGTTAAGTATTGCCTTTTTTCCCCTCATTGCAAAAGTAGTAAAGACCCAAAGCAAGAAATCTGGAGAAATGTAAAAGCAAAAGGCTGGCATTTAAAAATAACCTTAAAATATTATTTTATTAAAATATTCCATGAGGGAGGTGGGCAGAGGGTGAGGGTGAGGGTAAGAAACTCTTCACAGACTTTGAGGAAAGCAAGAGAGTTTAAAGAGTAATAAAGAAGAGTGGACACATCTTCTTTAAGATGTGTGGAACTGGCCTTAAATCAGTATAGCAACATCTACCAAGAGGCAGTCTCTCTGGAGAGATCATTAAAATGAGAGTAGATTATCATTTGAGTGACTAGTTTAAGTTCGTTCAGGTGCTCCTGAAGTGCCACTGACTGTTGAAGCAGGCATCCGAAATTGCCTTTTAACACAGATTTTCAGTGCTTCTATTAGCAGTTACACACACACACACACACACACACACACACACACACACACACACACACACACACACACACACACTGGCAGCCACACACACACTGGCAGCCTTTAAAAGTAATTTAACCTTTCTGAGGTTTAGCAATTCATTCGTTAGTAGCTGTCAGATTTTCTCCAAGGTTCATCCAGCTCTAACCCTTTTGTTCTAAGACGTTGATCTCATTCCCTCTCTCTCTCTCTCTCTCTCTCACCCCACCATTTCCCCTTGTCCCAAGGTAATTAAACCATTTCCAGTTCAGACAGTGAGCTAAGTGCTTTTTTGAACATATGAACTCAAGGAATGCAGGAATTATTTGAGAAACTGTGAATTCTGCCTGGAATCCAGAACATGTGATTGCCAGAATTATCTCAATAAATAAGAGTGTGTGTTTGTGTGAGATAGAGAACATATACAGGAACAAATGAGCAAGCTTACAATTTTTAGTAATATTTGGAAAGAGAGAAATTATGCAGTACTTGAGGAGAAGGTCGGTTTCATAAAGAGAATAAACCAAAAGGCATTTTCTTCCTGCTGAGTCTGGGGGAAAAACAAACAAACAAACCCCTAAAGGCTATTTACATGTCAGGAGGATTCCTTTATTGCTATACTTTTTTCTCTCTTCCAGTATGGTAGAAGACAGGTCATATTGTCTACACAACAACTATACCTACTTACTCAAGATCTTCATCTTCTGAGTGGGGACCCACTGGGAACCCCAGAGTTGTTTGAAATTCAACAAACGTGGAAAGGAGACATCTCAGAGCTTTCCTTCTCTGACCAAAAGCAGCAGCTTTCCTTCTCTGACCAAAAGCAGCAACTTCTGGGAAATGAGGCTACCTACCATAAATTGCTCTCTGGGAGAGTTTCATGGCCAAGAAGAAGACAGAAAGACCACTTGCACCTGCATAAACAAACATTGTCACAAGCTTTCTTACCTACTGTTTGCTCTCCTAAAAACTCATTTGTCTTTCCTAAAGAAACCTCTTTGTTCTTCTAATAGGAGTCTTTTCTTCCCCTTCCCAAAAATGTTAGGTATATAAGTTCCAAATTCTAACCACTCTTTTGAGTTAGTTGTCACTGAGCCTTCCTGTGTGTGTGCATGGCACCTGTACATAAACTCCTTCTTTTCTCTTGCTAATCTGCTTTTTTGTCAGTTTAATTCACATACCCCCAGGAAATGAACCTAAGAGAGTAAAGGAAAAGTTTTTTCCCTTCCTGACATCTGTTATGTGAATGCAATTTTTGTTACATGAAGATAGGATTTCTGGAAACTTCAGACTTTGGGAGCAGTTCTACGTACAGAAACACATAGGAAAAAAATAAAACAAAACTCAGTACAGATGTTTTTGGTAATGAAATAGCTATGAATATCAAGTAAGAACCATCCTAGAACCTGAAAATTTTTTCTATTGCACAGTGATGGAGGTGTTGATTAGCTATTAATAGCTGCCTGAAAGAAAAGCAGTGTTCTGATTGGCTGCAGTAATCTTTATTTGAAAAATCATGTGAAGTAATTGGTATTTATGGGAAGGCATGGTGCCCAAACCACCATGTTTAACGTTACTGCTCTCAGAAATGTTTCCCATGATCCAAGTAATAACAAGAAAGACTTTTCCAGTGACACCTAAAATCTGGGTATAACTGATAGGAGAGAGGAGACAAGAACTGGAAGTGGCGAAAAGCAGCAGAGACAGTGGGGGAGGAAAGACTGGCTCTGGGGGGGAGCAATTTCACTTCTCTCACCCCTCACCTGGAGGTCTTGGTGTGGAAATAGGTGTGGCAGAGGAGAGCAGGAGGGTAGGAGGGTACAGCTTTGGATTGGATGAAGTTCAAGGGACCTTTAAACCCTCACAAGGTGAACTAGAAGGAGAACTGGCACCTGAGTCCATTCACCTGACTTCACCTTGCACAAGCCCCGATGATTATATATTAAAAGATCGAGTCTCTGTGCCAGCGTGAGGCCACATGATATGGCTCGTGGCCTGGCATTTTGATTTGCCATTAGCAGTAAAAGGTGAATGTAGTACAATTTCTAAATGACTCTCATTTCATATATAAATAAGGATCATTGGCATTTGATTTTGCTGTGTATTTGAAAGCTGACCAATGACAGGCTTTGGTCATGTTTTTGATGTACCAGGTGGTGATAGTTGGAGGTAGGAAGAACATAACAGCATGTGGAATGAGGGCAAAAATGTCATTCAAGGCAACTGTGCCTCTCAATTCCTGGCACCCCCTGCTGCACAGCTGCAATGTGGCAGGGTGGGGGAGGGGGCAGGGAGGATGCGGGGAGATGGCACCACTGTGTGCAGCAGCCTGCCCTGGCCTGCCAAACTCTGGCACATCAGCTGGAGGGTACCAATCCCAGCTCTAGACTGTCATCCTATTACATATTATCTTCCTGCCTTCGTAACAGTTATCTGTTTGCTATGCATTTTTAAAAAATCTGTATGCCTGGAATGGTATGGTAGTGACTAAAAAGAGATAGGAAGCACTTAATAAGCTCATTCATTTGCATTTATTGTAGATTTAAGGAGGGGATGAAAGCCTGTAACTATCCTTTTAAAAATTACTTTCCTTTCGGGATTAATGCATCATATTGCTTCTTTTGTTTGAAATTTTTATACTGATAGATTTTTCTTCAGTGTTCAAATATGTTCAGAGATGTTGATAGATGCCAGTCAGTGATAATTAATATTATGATTCCAAAGGTGGTGGTCAGTTGTTGGTAGCTTTACCCAAGGCCCTTTCTTTAAACCTCTCCTATTTTAGGCCTGAAAGTGAAACTAGTTGCTCCCTTTAGGAAGCAGAGCCGCTCCCTTTGGCTTTTTGGTTTAGAACTTAAGCTGCATATCATTCTGAACATTATGAATGTTTAAAATAGAGACAGAATTTTTGCAACTAGTCCTGTGGTTATTGTGAATATTCTTTTGGATAACTGAGTTGGTCACTAGGATAAATATCCATTCCTGTGTTAGTCGAAGCCCTCTTTTGGCTAATATTCTGGGAGCAAGTGATTTGATGAGGCTCATAAATATTCAGGTCAGCAAACTGACTTCCTCATTTAGTTTAAGGAAAAATGAAAGAATTTTGATAAACCAAGCATTGGGCCAAGGGAATAAGACGTTTTCTTGCATCTTTGCTTGTGACTGGCGCCTGGTGGTAATTTCCTCTCATCTGAAATGCTTGTCCATTTTACTCCATCTGACTAAATCCCACTCTTCCTTTCAGCTTTGCCCTCTCTCCCAGGCACTCTGCTATTCTTTCAGAGCCGAAGCCACTTAATCCCCACACGTGGGTTCCTCCCTGCTTTAGGTTTTGGGACCAATCCTGTTCTTAGTCTGGTCATTCACAACAAGTCAGCCTTTGGTTGGTTTTGCTATGTTTTTGTCTGATTCTGATAATAGACCTTTTTCTTGTTCCTTGTGACCAGACTTCTGCATTATTGCTTTCTTTCCACCTTGTCTGGTAGCCCAATTATTCTGGTGCTGGGCTTCTACCTGGCTTCTATGGATTTCTCTAGAGCAGCCTGGTTAGCTGGGTTTTAATTTACCTGCTACTACATCTTCCTAATGCCAAGAGTTTAGTTACTTAGACCTCTGTTTAACTTGACTGATTGCCTAACATAGGTTTGCCCACTTGATGTTCTTCACTTGTGCCAAATCACCTCCCCACTTGGGTTAATCTCTGTGTCCCAGCCTTCCTTAATAGGGCCCGTCCTGCTTCAGCTGAATTTCGATTTGGACAACGAAGTCAAATGGACAGTTTAGGCATTCAGTGGCTAAATGACCAATATCTGTGCTTTTTTTTTGGAGATAGTCTTGATCTGTCGCCTGGGCTAGAGTGCAATGACGTCATCATAAGTCACTGCAACCTCAAACTCCTGGGCTTGAGCAATCCTCCTGCCTCAGCCTCCTGAGTAGCTGGGATTATAGGCATGCACCACCATGCCCAACTAATATTTTTTTTTGGTAGAGATGGGGTATCACTCTTGTTCAAGTTGGTCTTGAACTCTTGACCTCAAGCAATCCTCCCTCCTCAGCCTCCTGGAGTGCTAGGATTACAGGTGTGAGCCATCGCTCCAGGCTTATGTGTGCTTTTGGTCCACTAAAATATAAATATCCTGGTTAACCTGTGCCTCTTAACCGGTTGTTCAAATGTGCTATTTGAACACTATAAAACATGTCACTTCAGAATGTTACTCCGTAAGGGCACCTATTTTTGCCTGGCCAGCTCTTTTGACATAAAACAGAATTCAGCTACATCTATAGCAAGGGTCACCACCAAGTTGTCTCCCATCCCATAAGCCTTATTTTCTAAGGTGACTTTTGAACTGAACTTTAAGAACACAAGAGGCAATTTTGATTTACTTGTTTAGTTGTGCTTTTTATTGTATTGATCACAGAGAAAACACACATATCCATAACATTTTGTTTACAAATTCAGGGAGCTTATGGGCTACTTAAAGGTCCATAGGCCTAGCCCCACAGGCCATAGTTACACTGTCATGGAACTTTTACCTTTCTTTTATGGTTGTCATCAGCCATGTCTATTGTAAAGACAATTGATAAATGAGATAGAAATTGAAATAAGATAGCATTATAGGTTCTTAGATTTATGCTGTTTGGCTTGCTATTATACTGCAGGGATAGTTTTATAAATTTTTCTTTTGAAAAACAATCTATCAAATACTATATATGCATGAAATGAACTTGAAAAAAATAAGAAGAAAACCATTTATTCTTAACAGAATGTTATTGTCAAAACATTTTTCATTTATTGTATATATGCAGTTATGAATTATATAAAAATGAGTTTTGGCTGATAACCAAACACCATATTTTATTCTAGTATGGGTGAATAATTTGGAATTTTATTAAAATTCAAACTGGGACTATTTTACTTGAAAGTTGAAGAATTATATCTAGCCCAGCGGCTTACATAATGTATAACATCTGAAAACCACATTAAAGGATATTTTATTGATGTGTTGCTAAGTTTCTATAACCAATGTATAGATAAAAATTAAATGAACCATTATTTTGCCATTATTCATAATATTTGTGACTTAGTATTTATTATCTACATTATTCTCCATTATCATTATTCTGTCGTTTTAAATTACTTCTCCACATACATTTTAATGAGCCTTTCTGAAATTTTTTTTAAAGTGATTCAACTTTGAGAAGATTATATATTTAGAATTTTCATACTTTAAAAATATTTATTGAGAATTGAATACTTTTTTAACAAAAGATCATTTTGATAAGGATAAAGGAGAAAGTCAGTAAATTCATAGAATTTTACAGCTGGGCTGGGTGTGGTAGCTTATGTCTCTAATTCCAGCACTTTGAGAGGCTGAGGCGGGAGTATTGCTTGAGGCCAGGAGTTCAAGACCAGCGTGGACAACATAGAGAGATCTTGTCTCTATAAAAATTAAAAAAATTATAGTCTGGGCAATAGTGAGACCCTGTCTCTACAAAAAAAAAAAAACAAGTGGTGTGCACCTGTTCCAGCTACTCAGGAGGCTGAAGTGGGAGGATTGCAGGAGTTTGAGGCTGCAGTGAACTATTATCATGCCACTGCACTCCAGCCTGGGCAGCAGAGCAAGACTCTGCCTCTTAAAAAAAAAAAAAAGAATAAGAATAAGAAGAGGAAATAATTTTGCAGCTGAAGCTACCAGAAACATCACCCATGCCAACTGTCTTACATGAAGGCCCAGAGATCTCATGTGACTGGTTGAGGTCTCTGCACCCTTCCTACGTTCTTTCTGCTAGACCAGGCTGCGTGGCATGCTTTTAAATTACAACCAGCACAACTCCTGCAGAGAACTTCAGCTATTTTCCCCAGCAGCTTAATTTTTCTCCCAAGGTTAAACCTTACACAGAAAGTTTGTTCTCTGATAGAAATAGGTACATTAAATAAACTACTGCAGTACTGCTGATCAGGGCCTCTGACCTTGAAAACAAGTTGCAAAACAAATGATCAGCTATTTGAATCAGCTTAGTGAAGTGAAAAGCTAGAAATTCCTTGCAAACAAATAGCCTATGTAAATGTTAAAAGACAAGAAATCTGGTTTTCATGTTGCAGTAATGATTCTCCAGTTTTCCTGTGAAGGTCATTTGAAAGGAGAGTGTGTAGTGATGGATATAGCTGAACACAGAAGGATTAATTAGAAATTATTAAAATCTGACTTCACTTTGGGCTTATAGTGCATAGGCAAGTTTATATGTGCACTCAAAGGAACTTGATATAGATAGAACAGGCAGGAGGAGACCATGCTAAGGAATGAATGAAAAATGCAAAGGCAAGGGCATGTAATAGGTAGGAGAGCAAGATAGCTGGACTCAGTGTTTTTGGTATTATATACCCTTGCCCTTGAGGAAGTTGGCGTATGGTAAAAAGCATCCTGAAAAAAAGGGAGGTAAAAGGGTTCCCTGATTGAGGGCATTGCCCTGCAGTTTCTTCACCTTATCAGAGACATGGACAGGAGGCCAGGCCCTCTTGTTCCTGCTTCATAGGGCTGTAGAGCATACCTCAGGAGAGAGAAATGCTTAGATGGGCTCTTCAGCAAACTTACATTTCCATGGGGATATATTTTGAGATGTTGAAGTAGAAGTGTTTTCAATTGATATAAAACTTAATGTGGAGTAGATCACAAGGTCAAAAAGAAAATGTAACCTATTGGCTGGGAGGTAGCAAGAGTAATGCAAAGAGCACATGTTTTGGAAACAAAGGGATTTGAGCTCAAATCCTGGCTCTTCAGTTCATCATCCATATAACCTACAACAAGTGACAACCACTCAGAGCTGTAGCTCCTCTCTGTAAAATGGGACTAGTAATGCTAATTATTGAAATGAGTTTCCTGTGAAGTTAATGAGGCTTGGTTAATGAAGCCCTCTAGAGGGACCTACCCACATGTTCACATGGCCATATGTTTTTATTAAGCCTGTGGTCTCTTTCCATTTTGACTGCTTTATCACACTTTCCTTTGTGTGGGGTGATAATGGAGTGGCCGTGGATATTTTGGGATTTAGTATTATGTATTTACTTCCTTTGTATGTGTAATTTTGTATTATTTTATCATTTTTGTATTATGTATACTATTTTCTCTAAAGAAAGCTCCCCAAATTGTATAAATTTCATTCCTCACAATCATAAAACGGTCCACCATTCTTATTAAGGTTAAATGAAATAACCATGTAAAGCACCGTATCGGTTATTTATTGCCAAATAATAACCCATAATAACCCATCCCAAAATGTAGTGGCTTAGAACAATAACTATTTTATTTGTTCATGATTCTGTGGATCAGTACATCAGCCTGGGCTCAGCTCTGTGGTTCTTCCGCTGGTCAGGCCTGGGCTCTTTCCTGTGGTAGCAGTCAGTTGGTAGCTTGGCAGAGACACCATGGTCTAGGATGGCCTCACTCAACTGTCTGGTAGTTGTCAGGCTGTTAGCTGGGTTACCTTATTTCTCCTCTATGGGGTTTCTCCAGTGGACAAGCCCAGAGCTGTTCACAGGGCACAGCATTTCAAGTGGGAGAGAGTGAAAACTGCAAGGTTTCTTAAGGCCTATGCTTAGAACTTTCATGATGCCACTTGTGCTGCACTCTATTTATCAAAGCAAGTAACAAGATAGCCCAGATTTGTGAGGTGGAGAAGTAGATTCCAGTTTTTGATGGAATGAGCAGCGCAGAGTTGTGGCTGTTTATAATCTACCACAAGTCTGTGCCTGAAATAGAAGATCCTGAAATCTGTTAGCTTTTTCTTCTTTCTCTCCTCTTCCCACCTTGCTTCTTATTTCTGCTGAGGTTAAATAAACAAGAAGTAAAGAGAGGCTTCCATGGAAGAAGAGAAAAAGTGGACATAAATAAGGCTTCCAAAGATGTGTCTGATATTTAATTTTGTAAATTCTTAATCTTTCATTTAAGTTAGATTGAATTTTAAACCCAGTTATACCTTTTTATAATTAAATGCTTAAAACTTTTATGGTATTTTCATTAAAAAGTTTATATATGAGACATTAAAATATCTTGCTTTTATTCAGTTTATATCTGTGACATTGTGAAATATAGAGTCATATGCCATATAATGACAATTTGGTCAATGACAGACTGCATATATTATGGTGGTCTCATAAGATTATAATGGAGCTGAAAAATTCCTATCACCAAGTGACATCATAGTGGTCTTAACATTGTAGAGCTGTGCATTACTTTTTCTATGTTTATGTATATTTAGATACAAAAATACTTACCATTGTGGTACAATTGCTGACAGTATTCTGTACAGTGACATGCTGTACAGGTTTGTAGCCTAGGAGCAATAGGCTATCCCATCTAGCCTAGGTGTGTGGTAGGCTATATCATCTAGGTTTGTGTAAGTACATTATGATGTCCACACAAAGACGAAATTGCCTAACAATGCATCTCTCAGACTGCATTACTGTATTCCATGTTCACCATTGTTTCCTGGCACACAACTCCTAAAATCCTTAAAATATCCAAATTAATAAGTGTCTTTTTTATGGTAATGAGATGACTATTGTCTGACAGCCTCTAGGTGGCTTCAGGATGGGGGCTGGTCACAACAAAGATCAAGACATGATTATAGGATTGGGACTTTTCAGCCCTAATCAATCACCATCCTCCCGGGAGGGTAGAAGTGCTGAAGGTTAAGTTGATCACCATTGGCCAATGATTTGATCAATCATGCCTACATAATGAAGCCTCCATAAAAGTCCAAAAGGACAGAGTTTATATAAGCTTCCAGATAGCTAAATAGGTGGAGGTTTCTAGAGGGTGGCATGCCCAGAGAGGGCATGGAAGCTCCATGCCCCTTCCCTCATACTTTGCCTATTCATCTCTTCATCTGGTGTTCATTGGTATAGTTTGTAATATTCTTTTTAATAATGTAGTAAATGTGTTTCCCTGAGTTCTGTGAGCTGCTCAAGCAAATTAATCAAACCGGAGGAAGGGGTTATGGGACTCTCAATTTATAGCTGGAAGTATAGGTAAAACAATGTGGGGCTTGCGATTGGCATCAGAAATGTGTAGCGGAGGAAGTCTTGGGGACGGAGGCCTCAACCTGTGGGATGTGAGCTATCTCCAGGTAGGTAGTGTCAGAATTGAATTGAATTAGAGGACACTCAGCTAGTGTCTGCTGCAGAACTGATTGCTTGCTTGGTGTGTGTGGGAAACTCCCCCAACCCTGTTGGTCACAGAAGTCTTTTGTGTTGATTTTTGGGTAAGAGTATAGGAGAAACTGAGTTTTTTTTCCCCTATATCCTCAATATCAAATAAAGAATTTGCTGGAGAAAGCTAGGTTTGGAACAAAAGTGAATAATAATTTAAAATACAGAAAGAGGAATATGTTTGACAGTTTATTAATAAAGGCGCTCTTCTTTTTAGTTTAATGGAATCATATACATGCAATTAAGGAAACCAATAAAGCAGACTTCTAGGATTTTTCCCTTTAAGTGATAATTAATTGTCTGCTTGTTGAGTAATTAAATTAATAAGAAACTAAAAATAGTTGAGTTGCATGCCGTATTTAATAATTTAGATAGCATCTATAATTTTTAAAAGTCTGTTAAGCGGTTGTGAGAGTCAACCAGGTCCTCCTGGTGATACTATGATTATAATAATCAGCATCATAACTAAAAATCATTTGGAGAATTAGTTTGAAACACTTGTTTTTTATGGAGTTTACAATTGTAAATGATTTCCTTATGAATACTAATGACATTTTGACTATTGAAGAGATGAGAATAATGAGTGAAAAGAGACACAGAAACAAAAGAAAAAGGAAATACAAGCTGCTAGTTGTCTTTAGTTTTTCTCTTCTAAAGCCAGATCCATTAGTCAAGACTTTAATTGCAAAAGGCAGAAAATGCAAAATGGGAAATTATTATATATAATTTCTCCCAATATAAAGGGAGAGTCAAGAGGAAGACATATCAGTAAAGCTGGATATAGGGGCCCAAGTAGGTAATGAAGACCCCAGTTTTCTTTCTCCATTTTCATTTTTTTTTTTTTTTGCTTTCATCTTGCTTTGTAGTCCAGGCTGCTGGAGTGCAGTGGCGTCATCGTAGCTCGCTGCAACCTCAAACTCCTGGGCTTAAGCGATCCTCCTGCCTCAGCCAAGGCAGCTACCCGAGTAACTGGGACTCCAGGCATGTATCACCACACTGGCTAATTCTTACATTTTTTTTTGTAGAGACAGGGGTCTTGATGTTGTCCAGGCTGGTCCTGAA
>CAUYSK010031869.1:0-46921 GCA_963575035.1 Avahi laniger
CAATTCACAATTGCAAAGATGTGGAAACAACCCAAGTGTCCATCAATACATGAATGGATTAATAAACTGTGGTATATGTATACCATGGAGTACTATTCAGCTTTAAGAAACAATGGTGACATAGCACCTCTTATATACTCCTGGAAACGGCTAGAACACATTCTACTAAGCGAGGTATCCCAAGAATGGAAAAACAAGCACCACATGTACTCACCATCAAATTGGTATTAACTGATCAACACATAAGTCATCTATAGAATAACATCTATGGGAGTTTGGGCAGGGGGGGAGGAGGGAGAAGGGGACGGGTATATGCACATGCAAAGAGTGCAATGTGCACCAAGCAATAGGATGAACATATCTGAAACATGGACTGAGGCGGGAAGGAGGGGCAAAGGCAACACACGTAACCTAAACATCTGTACCCCCATATTATGCTGAAATAAAAAAAAAAAGATGAACCAGTTTCAGATTATGGAGGCTGTTTAGAGATACTATTTATAAAACATTCTGGGCTTGAAATACCACAAGGGTTGCTTCCTGCAGGGACTGAAATGGCATTAATTGCTCTATCTTAAATGGACTTCATCCTGAACTTAGTAGCTTAATTAGAAAACATAAACCAGGGTGGTGGAAAGTTTAGATATGATTGAATTGCTGGCCCTAGTTGAACATTCTGAAAGGGCTTTAGAACAAAAGAGAAATCAGAAGGCGAATAGGCTCATGTCCTTACAGTTAAATGTGAATATATTAGGGAAATAAATGCATATGTTGGCAGACAGCTCTCACTACCTCAGTTAAGGTGAGTGGCCATTAATTTAAAGTGAGACCCATCAGCAAGATTTTGTGGTTTCTCTTGCTATACTCAAATCTATCAGTGTAAAACATAGAGTAAGTAGAGAGGTCATATTATCTAGAGTACTTATTTTTACTCATTTTTTTTTTTTTGCCAACTGAATAACAGCAAAGTCAGAAAAATTAAAGCAAGGTGAGGGTTAGAGGTGAGGGTTATGGATATGCTGAAATAGTGTATTCTATGCCAATGATAGCACATGCAATTCAAGCTGATGAACAAGAACATATGAGAAGTAAGAGACTGTGAAAAGTGGCAGAACAATAAATTGAACATTTAGTTAGGGTACAATGATTGCTGATGTCAGGATGCTAAAGGGACTAAATGGAGAGAAATGAGATTGTGGTCATGCTCAAAAGGCAGAAGTCTTGAAATTAAGATTATGAAAGGGTTACAGTTATTGATAATTGCAAGGTTTAATCAGTGAGAGGCTGAGATGCAGTGATGCATAAAATCTTGGAAGAAGATAAAGTCGAGGATTTGAGTAGTTTAGGTAAGTCACGTGTATATTGAAATTGTAAGAATAATAGAAGTGTTAAAGAGACTGAAAATGAACAATGGATTAAAATATTCAAAAACTGACAGGAAGGAACCTTGTCAATTCTATAGATGTAAGTAGGATCTTATGACATATGGGTTTTGAAACTGGGAATTTTAGGAAATGTCAGAGTTAGAAATTTTGGGAGGGGGCACTGAGAGCATTTCTCATCATCAGGAGAGAAAATTCCAAAGATACAGGAAAGAAAAAGCCATGTCTTGACAGGGATGTCAGGAAAGCAATAGCATAAAAGAGGAAAGAGAGTGAAGAGCAAGAAGATGACCCTAAGCTTCAGAAAAGTTGAAGATGCAGTGGAAGTGAGATTCAGTGGGCACAGTGGAAGGGAGCTGCATGTCTCAGAGTAAACGATAAATGTTACTTTCATGGATGTGTTTCCATCAGTTCCCCAACTTGAAGCCATGTAAATAGGCAATGAGCCTCCGCGTTTCTGCTCTCATAACCCTAGGGGCTACCATTTTCTTTATATTTGGGAGTCAGGGTAGAAGAGATTTGGGTGAGATAGAGTAAGAGAGTAGAGTGGAGGGAAGGAGAGTGGGAGAGAAATAGAGATGGATAATTAAAGACCACATTTATAAAAGAGCACACACACAATAGCATGATAAGAGTAAAGCAAGATGTAAGTGGTGCTGATAAATTTGAGGTAATTTATAGCTAATTTGGAATTTATAATTAAGGCTGAAAAATAGTGAAGGAGTTTCTCTAATTTGTCTCTCTTTTGTGGAAAAAAACAAAGTATCTTATCTCACCAAATAGAGCTAGAAGTAAGGAAGCATTGCTGGTTATTGGAGCTGCACTTCAGCCAAACGGTTGAAAGCATGGATCAGAGGCAACCTGCTCACTCATGCATATTGGCTCTCCTCTTGCTAGCAATTACCTACACTCTGTGCATCTCAGTCTTCTCATCCGTAAAGTGTACAAAAAAGTAGTTATTCACCTCATATGTTGTTGATAAAATTATGCGAATTAATATTTAGTGAGTACTTTAAACATGTTTGGAACATTATAGGAGTTATGAAATTATTTTTTATTATTATTGACATTATTCTAATATTTATAAAACTATGAATCATGGAACTTAGACTTGGAGGTGTCAAGGTCAAACTATAAAGCAATCAAAAGTAATTTGAAATTACTCAGGCTTATTACCATTTTTTTCACAAATCCCGAGAAGAGAATATGTCTATGCGATGCTTCTTAAATTCCTTGTCCCTTGCACCTTTGTTGTCCATGTACTGCTCTCACTCCAGCTGTTTCATCTCCTCTGTCTCAAAGGCTTTCTCGAATGACATTGGATATCAAGTTTTTGTGTAAAATTCATCTGCTCAATAAGGTCAATTCTTACAACTGTTTTTAAACGTGTAATGTCCCCCATTATCAACCATGTCCACACTCTCCATCTATCTTGTCCTTTTCTCATGGAAACTTTCACCTTCTACCAAACTACACAATTTGCTTATTTATCATGTCTACTCTCAGTCTCCTTATGCTAGAATGAAAACTCCGTAATGATGTGAATCCTTGTTTTATTTACTGAAGTGTCCCAAACACCTAGAATAGTGCCATATCCAGAGTGCACACTCAATACTTATTTCCCCCATTATAGCTTGTACAGCTTTCAGTATTTTCTTTCAGCTCCTGGAATACAGAGACAATCTCTTACCCTAAATATTCCTGTTTCTTTTCCTACTTCTCAGGCTCTGTTCTCCACCATATACTCTTTGAATCTGCTTATAAAAGCTTCGGTGTGGCTGATAGAAACCTAGAGAGAAAATAATGAGGACCTGATATGCAATCAGTCTTTACTTCAGGGAGCTTGGAGGCAAGGGTAGTTTGCAAAAATATCTACAGCAGTAATTATTTTTTTTCTTTCTCATAGTTTTGTTTTGTTTGTTTTTGCTATTCTGTTAATTCCTTTTTTGTCATAACTAGAAAGAAGAGGTTATTAGAAGAGATTTCAGCAAATTAACTGCCACCTATGATTATTACATTAGAATGACAAGCAAATAGAACAAATTGCATAACAAAGCCATTGAATTGTCTTCCAAAATATTCAATGACTTCCCACTGCAATACTAATAAACTTTATGCACCTAAGCCAAAACTTATATTGATTTCCTCAATTTATTTTTAACCAGTTTCCAAACTTCATGTCTTTCTGATTCCTTAAATATACTTTAAACACATAGCAAGTTGAAGAACAAGAAATTGGCCTTTAATATTTTTAATACCTATATTTTGATGCACTTGTACGTATTTGATGCTGCTATCCTAAGCCTCTTGAGGAAGATTTGAGGAAGCAATGCTAAATTTCAGCAGCTGTACATGTTATCTGATGTAAACCAAGACAATTTGTGTAAAAATCTTAATGGAAACCCTTTTTACTTGTGAGAATCTGAGGGCTAAAGATATTCAAGTTAATGTGATATATAAATGTTTATTTGATGAACTATTTTAAAATGCTGGGGAAATACAAAAAAATTCATGTTTTATAGAAAAAAAAGGTTTAGGATAAATTTTTTAAAGTCTTTCCATTCACTGATGTTTTAACATTTGTCATGGGAGGCTCTGTAAATAATACAGAACATATTTCAAGGGACTATGAAATGGCAACAGTGAAAAAGTTAGTAGTACCATTTCCTACTTACTAAAATTCCTTTGGAATCAATTCCCAAAAATCTGTGACAGTAAATGTGTAAAATGATTTATATTCTTCATCTTTTTTTAGGATATTTGTATTCTCAACTCTGACAAAATATAGAAAGTAAAACTTCAATTTAGAATATAAATAAAATAAAAAATTGCTAGGAGGCCCACAAATGATTGAGCTAAACCTATACGGAATCTACTATAAATATGGAAACATTACATACCAGGGGAGACTTTCCTGCTGAGCTGGGTTAATAGGTTCAGATAAGCTGGTGGCCTAAGTAGACTCTTCCCTACTTAGCGTTTTCCTTAAGGACCGCTCCAGGTGTGTCTGCTGTGACAGCAGTTTTAGAGTTTAACATCAGTGCCTTTTGATCTCATTTCAGCTACTGTGATTAAACAGACACACATCACTTGCTGTGCCATAGTGAAGGAAACTTGTGGTTCACCTTTGCTGAATTAGTACCCACTGAGCACTGCAAATATTGAAAATGTCAATCCATTTGATAATGTCAGAGAGGCCTGCAAATACCACAAAATGACACCAAGGAAGCATTGAACATAGGCAGAACATTTAACATCTCTCTCCTTCAAGGTAAAATGGGAGTTAAATGGAAACAGTAAACCTCTGATGGAGTTACTAAGGCGGGCAAATTAAACAGCCCTCAATGAGATGTGGGCTTATAGCTCACTGTTTTGTATGTTCTCTCAACAGAAAAAAGAAAAAAAATAGTTCTATTAATGATATTAAGGCCAGCATTGTTGTTTTTGGAGAATTAATTTACATTAACACAAGATTAGGGAGTTTGTCACAAAATCCATTTGTTGTCATTTTTAGGCAATTTGTGAATATTTGCCTCAAGAACTGAGTTCTAAATGAAAACTTCAGTTTTCATATGATGTCTTTACTTCATCGTCAAGTGTTAAATTCTAAAAATCACAAAGGAAGACACCATCCTGGTGTAAAGTTTAGAAATATTAGCGAAGCCAGAGACCACCCAGTAATTTCATGATCTTTCCATAACCTCCTAGTACTAAACTCAATCTCAAAATGCAACTATAATTTTGGTGTATTTCAGTTTTGTTTCAATTTATAACTATTGATACACAATGATAGGATTTCAAACATTTTTGGTTTCTTCTATTCACATACGTATCCATTAAGGTGAAAGGCTAAATTGCTCTACCAAAATACCCAATCCATTTCTCAATCAAGAAGCATTCAGAGATAAGTGTCCAAAGTCAGTTAGAAGCCCTGATCCAGGGGACATTTAGGGTCCAGGAGGGCAGGTGTGCCATTTTCACAGAGGACTTCCAAGGCCAGTTGATTTCATAGTCATACTTGCCTGTGGAAAAAAGGAAAGAGCCCTGAATTTCCTCTTAAAATGTGAGTGGAAGTTGCAAACACCCCTTAGTCACATGATCACACTTGGCTACCAGTCTAAGAAATATAGTCTAATATCCAAGAAGAACACAGAAGATTAATTTCTCTCCATGAAACCATTTGTTCATCTATGTGTTGTAGAGTGAATCCACTATTTTCATTACACATGGAAAAAAATGGCACTTTGAATTATGGAATATAGCAAACAAAGAGAAAAATAATATGTGAACACAAATGTCAAGAATACTTGAATATTGATAAAATTGATAAAATTCACATATAAAATATTAAAATAATTACTGGTACTTTTGTGTCAGTATCCTTGTTCACAAATCTCTCCTGTTGAATGTAGTTTTGTTGTGTTTCATTTTGTTCAAAGAAAACAAATACATTTTATTTTTGTCATTAGATGCTCCTAATTTTAAATATAAAGAAGTTTAAAAAGATAAATCAAATCTAGGAGTACTATTCAACTTTTAGAAACAATGGTGATATAGCACCTCTTGTATACTCCTGGACAGAGCTGGAATGCATTCTACTAAGTGAGGTATCCCAAGAATGGAAAGACAAGCACCACGTGTACTCACCATCAAATTGGTATTAACTGATCAACACATAAGTGCACATATAAGAATAACATCTATTGATGTTGGGCAAGGAGGAGGGGAAGGGGGAGGGGGAGGAGGAGGGGAGGACGGGTATACGCATATGCAAAGAGTGCAATGCGCACCACCCGAAGAATGGACATATTTGAAATTCGGACTTGGGAGGAGGCGGGGAAAGGCAACATATGTAACCTAAACATCTGTACCCCCATAATATGCTGAAATAAAAAAAAAAAGTAAAATACAGTTAATGTTTATAGTGACCACAGTAAAAATTATAGGAAACTCATGCATGGAAGTAAAAGACTATAAATAGGACTATATTTCTATTATTGGTTTAATTTTTATTATGTTTATTTATTTTCTGAATATTAGACCCCACCCCTCAACACCATACCAGTCTGGCTATTTAAATTGCTATATACTAAATATTATAAGAATTCACTCATCTTGGAAAATCAGTAGTTTGGGATAGCAATGTTATGCTTGATTGAAAATTTTCTAAGCCTAATTTCACTCTATTAATTCTAGAACTAATCCTTCTATCAAACACTTTCTATTCCCAATTGGTGTTTACATGCTGTCAATAATTATAGATGATTATCACATATCCTTTAAAGCACCTCTGAGCCATGCTTTTAAAATATAATTGCTTTATGTTAAGCGTTCTTATCATAAAAGGGTGTTGAATTTTGTCCAATGCCTTTTCTGCGTCGATTGAGAGTATCATATGGTTTTTGCTTTTGCTTCTGTTTATTCTCATTGTATTCTTAAAAATTAATTTCACTTAGATAAATGCAAACTTTGAATTTTTTTAAAAATACATTTTTTTATGACTTCATTGGCTTGTCCTCCATGATGTTCTGGCCAAAGAGGGGAAGAATTAATGACAGCCTTTTTCATTAATTTAGAACGTTTCCAAAACATGTAATAAATAATTTCAGGAAATACACTATGAGTAAAAAATAGCAGACTACTTGCACAGAGTAGGTAATCAATAAATATATATTTAATGAATACAATCATGTTTCTAGATAGTGTTGGGGCTTTGATCCCTTTTTGCCTGGAGACTTACCGTTCAGTGAGTTACATAAACCATGTACAAAAATAACTTAGTGGACCAAAAAGTAAATTATCATGGCCTGATGCAGATGCATAACACAAACAATAATGCTCCAGTAGTTCAGTGGAAGGAGAAATGCTTAGAGCTGGGAGTGGGGCGTGATGGGGGGAGGTATAAGATTTGGCTCAGATAACTGGACTGAATGCTGCTGCTACAAAGAACTTCCTCAGAAGAAAATAAGAATGATTCTGCAATTAAATCTTTGAAGGGTTGTTTTACTGTCACCATATAGACAGCTTTTGAATGCAATATGTAGGACAGCATATCCAACTGAAGTGCAAAAATCCTTTTCAAATAAAGCATTTTCCTTATTACCCTAGGATCAAATAATAAATAATAATAATAAATGCGGCTTGAGGAGGCAAAGCCACATTCCCAATTATTCTTTTGTGTGTGTGTGTGTTTCACCTTAAAAGAAGCTTTGATAGTTTTATACATCAGTCAGCATCCAGCTCATTTCCTTGTTGGTGTGTTAACCTTCTCCCTCTGGACACTTGGGATATTAATATTATCCTCTGTAACAATCATTAGAAGAAATAAAGCATTTACGCAAATACTGCGAATTAGATTAAACTGAAGTTCTGATGTAACCCTGTGACATACAGTTTCTTGCGAATTAAGCCAAATGTACAAGCATTTAATGACTAATCCTTTTAGGTATTTTAATGCCCACATGAAGATTTATTGAGGAGAAAGGGAAAGCATATGCGGTTTTCCTTTAGAGCCTGCCTGCAGGCGGAGGATTGAGCAGATTGGCTTTTTTTAATTAATATTTCAGTTCTTTGTGTTTTGGCGGGCAGATTGCACGTGGCTCTGGTACTGAACCGCACAGCTCTATTCTCTAAGGCTGTGCGCTGGGGGCTAGCAGTCCAGGAGGGCCGCGGCAGACCTCGGAGACAGGGAAGGAGAGAAGGTAGGGGAGGGAGAGAGAGATCAAGTGCTGAATCCCGCCTTTCTTCTACTCCACACAGCCACAGGCTTACCTCCTCCAGAAATTAACCTACTGATCTACATTGGTAGAATTAGTCATACTAGAAGGCTTCTCATTTCAGCCACAAAAGGGGAGGAGAAAGCTTGTCAGACCCTCCTCTCTCCCCTGGGCTTACTATAAACAACTTTCCTGATGCTAGGAGGAGAACTTTGAAGATGAGAAAGGCAAATTTGCCTGCATTTTAGGAATCTTCCTGCAGATGGGAGGGTTCTAACCAATGAAATCTCCAGGATCACATTTTATTTTTATTATGAAAGCTTGTTGAAGAAAGTAATGTGTGTGTGTGTATGTGTGTGGGTGTGTGTGTGTGTGTGTGGAAAGAGAGAGAGAGGTAGGTATAGACATAGATACAAAGCCTGATCAACCAACTTAAAAAATCAATGATACTGAAAAATGTCTTGTTTTCTACTTAATCTAATTACGTGATGCTTTTTTTTAGTTATTTTTTATTTGTTCATTTTTTTAATTATTATTATTTTTTATTTCAGCATATTACAGAGGTACAAATGTTTATGTTACATATTTTGTCTTTGTCCCATCCGCATCAGAGCTGGTGGGACTGCAAACTAGTGCCACCTCTGTGGAGAGCAGCAATATGGAGATACCTCAAAGATCTAAAAGTAGAACCACACACTGCTTTTAAACAAAGTTTGGCTATGTTTTAAAGTTTATCTCAGTATTAGAAAAATATGTAAGGAAATTTGAGCTGTTGGTAACTACCCATTGCATCTAAGTAGCTGGAAACATTTAAATGTTATCATAAAATTATGAACTAGAAAATCTAATAATCTTTTTCATTGTATTTTTATTGTAAGTGCCAATGTCCTCTGAATCCAGGTCTCCTAGACAAAACAACTTAGGCATATATCAAATATGTCACACATTTGTATTAAACTACAGACTTACAACAAGTATTTCTATTTACATTTCTCTCTTTTGGTAAATATTACTATCACTACTCATTTTCAGTTCTTTCTTTCTGGGCATAGGAGAAATTAACAGCCTCCTGCTTCCCTATGGCTAAGCAGAGCCAAGTGACTAGAACTGGCCAATGTGTTTTTGGGACAAAGAACTTATTTACTTATGGAAGACCCTCCAACACCCTCTTCCCACTTCCACCTTGTGATAACGCAGAAATAAAAATCCCACTGGATCCCTGTGCTGCCAAATGGAGAACAGCTGCTGCCTGGTGAGATGTTCAAGCTCACAGAGAATTGAGTGTTTATGAGAAATAAACTTTTGCTGTGGTAAGCCACAGAGATTTGGGAGTTGCTAGTTACACACAGTGTAATGTCTCCTAACATAATTAATAAACACCTTTAAAAAATAATAACTTGTGTGTGCATCATCGAAATCGTCAATGATTGGCTTTTCTTGGGACATTATAAACCAATGGTATTCAACAGAAATGAAATGCAAGCCACATATGCAATTTTAAATTTTCTAGTAGTCACGTTTAAAAAAAACAGGTAAATTGACTTATAATACTATATTTTATTTATCATTATATTCAAAATATTATTATTATAATCAATACAAAAATTTTGAAACATTTTATATTCTCTTTAATACTAAGTATTTAAAAACCAAGTATCGTACACTTAGAGTACATCTTCATTTGGACCAGCTTCATTTCAAACTGCCAGTGCTTTCTAACCAAAGACCACCAAGCACACACTTGTAGTCAAAATTCAGCTTGTAACTTGTTGCAGCAAGAGGCCACACATCATGAGGAAGCATGGACTATCTGAGGAAGAGGGTGTTTTAAAGGACTTACTCTAGGATTTGGACTTTGGTTGGCTGATTTCAGGAATGGTCCATGGAAGCAGAGGTTCACTGTACCAAGTGCTCTTAGAAAGTGGGGAAAAGTAACTGGGTATTTCAACAAACTGTTTATAGGGAGCAAAGACTAGAGTGAAGCTAAAGCTGTGATTGGTAGAGAAGCAGCAGTCACTCATATTCACCAGGAGAGGAGATGTCTGGTATTTTGTGGCTTAGACAATGTTCATGTTTTGTCTGTGTTCAAACATAACTAGAGTGGTCTTTTTTTCATCTTGATTCATCGTGGTCACAGAGTGGCCTTGCCTGGTGTTGATGTTCTGTAAGATAGTTTGTGTTCAACAGAAGAACACCAAGACCTAACTGTGAGTGCCAGACCAGCCTATGGCAACATTATGCCCTGGCTGACAGTACTAGACTAATTTCTGGATGTCAGGTGCTGTTGTTGTTGTTGTTTTTCTCAAATTCAACTAGTGCTGCCATAACACAATACATCAGACTAGACGACTTAAGCAACAGAAATTTATTTTCTCTCAGTTATGGAAGCTCAAAGTCCAAGATCCAGGTGTCAGCAGATTTGGTTTCTCCAGAGGTTTCTCTCCTTAGTCATCTTTTAGGTGTGTCCTCCGATGACCCTCCTCTGGTGTATCCTCCTCTTCCTTTTTTTTTTTTTTTTTTGAGACAGAGTCTCACTTTGTTGCCCTAGCTAGAGTGAGTTCCGTGGCATCATCCTAGCTCACAGCAACCTCAGACTCCTGGGCTCAAGCAATCCTACTGCCTCAGCCTCTCAAGTAGCTGGGACTACAGGCATGTGCCACCATGCTCGGCTAATTTTTTCTATATATTTTCAGCTGCTCAATTAATTTCTTTCTATTTTTGGTAGAGACGGGGTCTCGCTCTTGCTCAGGCTGGTCTCGAACTCCTGAGCTCAAACAATCCGCCCGCCTCGGCCTCCCAGAGTGCTAGGATTACAGGCGTGAGCCAGGGCGTCCTGCCTCCTCCTCTTCTTATAAGGACATTAGTCTTATTGGATTAGGGTTTACTCTTATTACTTCAGTCAACTTGAATTACTTCCTTCAAGGTGGTATAATCACATTGGGAGTTTGGGCTTTAGCACAGGAATTTGGGAGGACATAATTCAGTCCACAACAGTGCTCAACAGCCACATGTGACTGTCATTACTGCATAAGACAGCACGGTTATAGACAATCTGATATTGATCACGTCTATTTGCTAGAGACTCACATTGGCTGGAGAAATTTCTCAATAGAATCAAAAAGATTTTGCCACTTTTGCTGCTGGTAAAGGAGCTCTGGATGTTGTGTTTTTGTTTTTGTTTTTTTATGGTCGTCTTCTTTTTTCCCTACAATGCAGTATACTGACCCCATAGTAAATAGTTCTGTAACTAGGTGTTAAAGACTCTATATTCTGCATTAGAGTGAAGTTGTGTGAAAGTTAAATAAAGCAGGTGAAACATCCCCCTACCCTTTAGCATGTATTAATGTCTAGTCAATCATTTCTTAAGAGTAGCCTTTATAGTGTCATAAGATCCCTAACTTTGTCATTCCAAGCCACTCAACTGGCATTCTTTCCAATCTAGTGAGAGTCATAGCATAACCCCTATCTTCCTGTTAGTTACACCATCTTAGGGAAAGACAAAATGAATTTTCTATACTTATTTTCTAGTAAGCCAGTAGTATTATTTATCTGTGGAAGTATGGGTAGATTCCACGTTCTCTGGAAAATTGCAGTCTTGAAAATGACCTTTGATTTCCTGATTTTGAAAAGGGAGAAAAAATTGTTAGAGTGAATAATTTGAAATCCCCACTCCTCCTTAAAGCTTGGTTGATTTTGGCCACTACAATCTATACAATAATGGGAAAAAATGTGTTGTCAAGGTAAACAATTTCTGTATTTCAAGGATTTTGAATTTTGCTGTCAACTGCATCTGAGACTCTTGACCTTGCCAATAAAAAGCACATTAAAATGATGCCTTTCTAAGATTCTGCCCTGCTCCCCTCCTCCAATACCAGAGTCCAGATAATTAATGGGACAGCTTCCTCCTCTAAGTAAAAATTGAAAGTTCCAGGGCAGAGCTCCTACATGTGCTTAGTTTTGTCACCACCTAAATCTTAGCATTCAGGTTGGAACACACTTTTAAATGACTAATGCTGTTTCAATGAATTTAACTAGGGAAAGAAATCTGTTCTTTTTAACTGCTGACACATAAATATATGAGAAGTAGATAGCATTCAGTCATAGAAAGAACCTTATGCTATATTATTTATCAGAATGTCTGCATTCATTACTGATATTTCTAATAAATGGTACATATTTAATACATCACAGTCTATATGTGTTTCCAGTGTCTTGTACTAGACAGAAGTTCCAGCGCTAAATTAAGTCCGTAATTTCTCCAAAAAAGAGAGTACAAGAAATGATATTTTCACATCTGAAGATAGCAAAGCACAAACCTGTACTGCTCCACTTCACTGAACTTTTTAAAACCGACTTCCCATGATACGATTTACTCTGAGCCAGATTGCCAAGATGCCCTGAAGGGGAAGAGAAACCAAGAATCACTAGAGTGGGTTGTCTTCTTTTTTTGCAGTAATATCTTCAGTAAATGCTCTCTATCTGAAGACAAAGAGAGGGAAAGGGGAGGGTGGTTGAGAGTGGAAGGGGAAATTGATCAAGCGAGTGTTATGAAAGGGTAAGAGTGGTGATAGTCTCTTTCTGGGATTACAACCTTCATCCTTTACAGAGAACATTGAGAGACAGAGAGAAGATTCGGTAGGGAAACTATTGGTTTCTTCAAGGCTTTTCATGACACCAAAATGTAAAAGAGGCCTGAGCAAAAGGTGTCACATTCCAGACTTTTGAAGCAAAGTCCTCTGACATGAAAGTCGGTAGAAATGTCTGTGATACAGACAGACAGACCACAATTGAGTGCTAGAAAGGATAATTCATAGAAGAGTAGCAATGCTCTTCATCACTGTTAGGGTTGATATTAGCCCAACGAGGAGACTTGAGCTACCAGAATGAAGGTGGGTTGCAGAAATAAAACATACTAAATAATTTTAAAGCACAATATACATTTCAAAGTTGGTTCATACATATTTGCCCCCATTTAATATAGCCTGGCTCTGAGAAACAGTAGAATGGTTAAGTGGTGTGTCTGAGTTACAGATCTAATCAGTGACAGTCAGCGAATACATCTCCATTGTCCACTCCAAAGACAATCCAAGGAGAAAAATTCATCCTAGCAATTGTCTAATGCCCATATGATACCTACAAGCATAACTGGCTTGGGTGGAAGAGGCATTGTCACAGACCACCAAAAGTGGCAGAACCAAAGTAGGAAAATAGTTCTGCTCTGTTCTGTTGGGTAAGATGTGCAATAAAGCAGAACTGGTGCAAATTTCTGGACAATAGCCATGGGCACTATGAACAGCAAACAGATAGTAAGAAACAAAGAAATACGGCGAACATGAACGGGCCAGGAGTTTCAAAACAAAACTATTCAAGGGTAAGTAAAAGACAAACGTGAGGTCTAAACAGCATGTACAGAGTGTGGAGATTCGGCAAGATTACATAATGAAGTCAAGAAAGTGTAAAGGCAAACACTAGCACAGCCAAGTTGAAGAATAAAAGGGCGATTGCACCAGAGATTAAGATAAATAAAATAATAAGGCATTGTTCCAGTACATAAGGAAGAAAAGGTCAATGGAAAAATAAACAGGGCCTCTGAGAGTGTACCGGGGTAATTGACAGAAGAAGCAGACAAAACTCTTTTAGGAAAAAAAAAAAAAAAGTAACTGGAGGTCTTGGTTGCCTCAAAGCTCCCCAAGGCTAGTAGGAAGGAGAAGAGGCAGAGGCTTGGGGTCGGCAACCAGACAGATCCACAGGGGTTGGCTAGCAGGTAGGAGAGGATGCATGTACCAGGGTGACCAGGACATGAAGTACTGCGAATGGAGAAACACTGCCACACGTCCCCGCTTCACTGGGACAATACCCAGAATATTGAGGCAAAAGTGAAGCAGAAACCTTTGGAGATTAGAAGGAAGGGAGTTAAGTCAGAGCAGAATCCCAGGAAAGCAGAGGGGTACCCTGTAATACATTAAGGGTAGATAGATAGAATTGAGGGAGAGGCTAAGGGCAAACATGGGGAGAGGGAAGGAGGGAAAGGGAGCTGGAGAGGGAGAAAGGGAAAGAGGAGAGGGAGAGAAAAAAAATAAAATTTAAAAATTTAAAGGGCCAAATGTTAATTAAGCTAGGAGGAATACTAATTACTTGTACAAGAAAAGGGCTGGGGTAGCTACCGAGATGTCCGTTCCTTGACTCCTCAATGAGCGGCTTTGGGCCAAGTGGATGCAAGCGTCTGAGTTCTAGCTCAGTAAAGTGTGGCATCTAATGGCCTCCGAAGTCTCCTCCAGCCTGATTTTCTTTGGTGCCATCTGTCCAAGGTCTGCAAAATGATCCCTAGGGAAACAAGGGTCCCTACTAATAGCATCACTGTAGTAGCTTGTTAGCAACCTCCCTCCTTCCAGGTAGTAATTAGCGAACATTTATTAAGCACTTCCCAGTATGTGCAAATCTAAGCAATATTATATTCACTTAAGCCTCACAACAGCTGGATGAGCTAAACATCAGTATTATTTTTCCCATTTTACAGGTGAAAAATTAAATAACTTGTTCAAGTAGAACTGATGCCCAAGTAGGATGCCCGTGTAGAACTGATGCCCAGGCCATGTGGCTCCAGAGCAGGTGCTCCTGTTGCTGCTCCTGTTACTAGGGGATCCGGGTGTGAGAGCTGGATTCACAAAGCCGCAGCTGCTGTGGGACTGCGAAGACAAGATGGTGCAGGGTGCTGGCAACAGGCAACAAGGGGCTGGTCAAACCCACTGACTCAGAGGACAGACCTAAAGTAGGCCAGCCAGGGGAGGGTACAACCCTGGGAGCCCTGCTCCTCTGTTGGTCACCAGGAAAGCTGGAGGTAAGATCTAAGAAACTCAATTTGCAGCTGAGGTAGTCCAGATGACTTCCCCTCAAAGGTGTCAAGATGACTTGTTTCTTGCTGCAAAAGAAACGCTAACCAGGCGTCCATATGGACGTTTTCTTTTAGCTGTTTGGAAAAGAATGGAGAAATGGGGGATAAATGGTAGAAATAAAAGACCCGAGAAAGTTTAGATGCAACAGCAAAGACCAGATGTGGCACAGGAGGGGTGGGAGGTGGACGAATCTGGATTTGAGGCCAAAGCCCTGGGTGACCTGGCAATCACTCATACCTCTAAGTCTCACATTCCCCAGCTCACCTACCTGCTGAGTGGGAGGACGGCTTAGGGTGAAGAGGTGAGATCTTGAGCCGCCTCCATGAGCTCCGTTTCCTCATCTTTGCAAAAGGAACACATTTATACTAATACCTACCTCCCAGGGTTGAAAGGATGAAATGATATAGTGCTTGCAAAGGGCTCAGAAATGGGCCTGGCACGTATGATGAGTGTTCAATAAATGTTAGCTGTTGTTGCTATTTCGTTGTTATACTTTCCTCTATACAAAAGAGGATAATAATTATACAAGTCCTCCCTACTTGAGTGGTGGGAAGGAGAGTGTTCTCAGGATCAAATAAGTCGATACTTTTTAAAGCATTTGGTAAACGGCAGACAGACTTTCAAAACCCCCTACAGTGCTACAAGATTAAACGAGGACAGCCTCCTTCGGAACTCAAGGATTTCTCGGCCGAAAGGGACAGCATTTCCCATGAGAGAACAAGGTCTTAGCCTGAAAAGCTGGCTTCCTGACTAAGGGAGCGCAGCCAGGCAGGAGGCTTTCAAGGCAGCGTGCCCTCGCGGGTCTCCGGCTCTGCTGCCTGGGTGTGAACGTCCCCTGACGCGTTGGGACTGGCGAGGCGGGCCCTGCGTGCGCCCGGGCTGCGTCCAGAGGGTAGGCGAGTCTGCGCCCTTCCTGTGCCTTTCCCCGAGCCCTTCCTGAGTCCAGCTTGACAGCTGTTGCCGAAGGACAAGGTGTCCGCGGTCTCAGATGAGGACCTGAGCTCCAGGTTTCCCTGTTATCAAAGAGAAGACTTCAAAGGAGAGAGATCTCCCATTTAATTTTCGACTAATACGTTCACAAGGTTTTTTAATTGCTTGTAAATGCATTTCCTCTATATGACTGTGAAATCCTTGTTGCCTTTCGGCTGCAAAGCCAAGGCAGAATGCAGATCCTCTTTAGGCTTTTGACAAACAGCAGGAGTGGGGGTGGGGGTGGGGGTGAGGGGTGGCAGGGTCGTGAAGGAGGAAGAGGAGGAGGGAGGGAGAGAGAGAGAGAGAGATCGAGAGAAGTTTAAAAAATGAATGACAACCCTTAAACTGAAATGATTGGAGAGTCTGTCTGAAATGTTAATTTTCCCTAAACATCCTAAAGGTCTGTTTAAAAATGGTCTGCCTTTTCTCATTTGCAATTAGGTAAAACAATGTAGCCCTTCTATCCTGGAAAGTGGAATGAGGAGCAGGGAGTGGGTATGAAACACCAAGAAATAGAAGAGTTATCAAATTTGATTATTTGATAATTTGTTAACAGTTATCAGCTTTGATAACTGGGAAGGGGAAAAAGAAGGACCTTTTGAAAGAGACCCAGAGTCAGATAAAAAGGCCAGCAATTCATTGTGAGGGGGAGCTTTGTGCGCCTGCACGTGAATAATCACGTTGTCAGGCCCTTTCTCCCCAAATATTGTGATGCATGTAACTCGTAGACCAAGTTTTAGATTTCTGGCTCCTGCCCAGAATAGCCCTGGTGTTTGGAGAAGTTTTCTGTCTCCACCTTATCTAATGAAGAAAAATGAACGAACTAGGGGTTGGAATATTGCCCAGTGAACCCAACCTATTTTTCTTTTGACCACCTGAAATACTGCCCTTACCCTTTAACTGCAGCTGTGACTGGGAGAGGTTAGGAGATTAGAAAAATCACACCACAGCAGATCCCTGGACCAGAAGACAGCATTTCTGGGTCATTAACATCCTGAGTGGCTGTGAAACTCAGGTACCCCTGGAAGAGGACCCTGAGAGCTCCCTCCATAGTTGGCTCTTGAAGACCTGAGGCTTAGCACCTCTTGGAAGCCTTCCCAGACGGAGGCAATCAGAGGTCTGGAGATTCTGAAAGGAGTAGAAGGGTGCCTGAGAGCAGGCAGAACAAGAGCACTCCTGGATAGGACACAGAAATCCTTTGGCTAAACTGGATTCTCTAAATGCACCTCTGCTCTTTATGTTCATCCAAAATAATGAGTGAAAGGAAAGAGGCTGGGAGCAGTAAGGAGAGGTGCTGATTTTCAGATCTATGTCTCTTGATCTGCTTCAAGAAATGAACATTGCCTACTATTTAATAAATTGGATCCTCAGTGCTCCACTGTTCTTTCAAAGCCAGGGTCTTTGTGGCCATGAAAATTGTTTTCTATTGTGCAAATTTATGTTTGGTTATGGAGCTGCATGCCCCACTGAAGCAGAACACACTAAATTTCATTATTAGACAATGTACACACAATGCTTGCTTAAACGTAAGTCGAATGGATTCAATGTCATCTGTACCTTCCTCTAAAAATGGAGGAAGGGAGGGAGGGAGGGAGTTACTCTGATTGATTCATGTGTGTAAATATATCCAAGGAAATATTTTTTATTCAAAATGCTCAAATTATTGCAATCATTGCTCTACTTCACTTAGTATTATACAGGCAATTTTGTGGGATAAGTCTATTCAGGCAATGAGAAAATAAATAAAATCAACATGCAACAGCAAAGGAAATCCTAAGTAGGAAAAAAAAACACACCGTGAAAAAAATATGTATTTAGTAAGCTACAGATAGGCACAAATTGGATTGTGATTGTTCACCAGTCTCAAACTTGCAGTGGGTGGCAGATTCAGTGGAGATGTTTGAGATTGTGTGAAAACTGGAATGACTTGTATGTACTGGCCTAGAAGCTTAGGAAGGACCTGCAACTCCTCAAAACTCTCTTCTGTGTATGGATCCTAACCAAGACAAAGTGACAAATATTTCTTTGCAGATTCCTAAAGTGACTATGGTAGGGCAATCCCTCCTGCAGTGTGGAGCATGGAACCAGAAGGAAGAATGGGAGCGATGGGTGTCGAGGGAGAACCTCTCCAGCTTCTACGGTGCCAGGCTGGCGGGGATTTTCTGGTGCTCTTGCGCGCTATTTTGACTGGGCACGTGCCTGCCTGCCTGGCCTCTGCCTGAGGCTGGAATGGGCACCACTGAGTCCCTGACAGAGGGGGCCCCAGGCGATAGTCCACCCTGTCTCCAAAGTGCTGTGGCCAGTTAATTCAATTACACCACCCGCTGGAGAATGTGTGGCCAATCGCTCTTCAGGAAAGAAGCAAAACAGAGAAAGAGGAATTAACTTTGCTGAAAAGCCCAGTCTTTGGGTCAAGCGGGAAGGTACTTATTAATTGCTCAAGACTATTAATTGGATGGGAGGGGGAAACGGGGGGGTGTCTGTCTGACAGAAACAAATTCTGTGCGCACATTACACACATACAGGCATCAAACACACCACACACCTGCCTCAACGAGTTTCTTTAGAAAAGGGGCGCGCTGAGCAACCCCAGAGCAGATGGAAGGGAGCATTGACCAGTATGTGCATATGGCACAGATGATTTCCCCAACTTTTCTTTCAGGAAGAAACAGCTTTTTTATTTTTATTTATTTATTTTTTTTAAGTTGGGATGAGGCAGTCAGGAGCAGTTGGCCAAGTGAAGTTTTCCTACAGTTCAGATGCTGGTTCGGGAAGCCAGGACATGGGGGTAAGAGGAACATTTTCCAAAGGAGTCGAGGGCCCTGGCAAAGGAGATCCCCAAACTAAAAGAGATGCACTTTATCCTGCCTGCTTCATCTTCCTTGAGTATAAATAAAAGTGGTTTTTTTTTTTCCTCTTTCTCCGTGATCTTTAGTTTCCTCCAAATCCACAGGAGTTCAAAGAAACATAGCAAATGAAACTCTTGATGCTCTCTGTTTGGGTACCTGAAAGTCACTGGAGAAATTAGGGTGGGGATAGAGGATGGGATGGGAAGATAAAATTTCCATTTACTGGGCGATGTCCTGAAGTATTCACAGGGGTAGGCTACTGGAGGTCATTCTGTGGCATGCACTCAGCTTGAGTTCAGAGCTCATTACTGACAGTAACATAAGGCTACATACATCTTCTTAGTGCTGGGCAGAGGGCGGGGGGGTGGGAGGGCTGCTGCGTGTGGCTCTTCTCCCAGACAGGGACAAACAAACACGTGGACCAAACACACTGGGACAGCAGGCAGAGCAGGCGGCCACGTCTTCTTGAGCCTCCCGGTTGTTCCCAGGGGAGAGGGTTTTGCGGCTGCCGACCGGACCTAAGCTGGGAAGAGAAGGTCCTTTCGCCTTCAATGAAGATGTATCTGACAGTAGGGGCTGGGGATGAGATTACAGCCTGTCTGAGAATGGACCATCCTTTTCCATTTTACTCGGATTAACTGGGAAGCCAACACCATTCACCAGGAAAAGCGCACCTGGCCATTTCCAAGATAAACTATGGGCCCTACATATTCTTCCCTGGGTGGTGGTCGGGGGAGGGCGGGAGGGTAGGTTTGTACTTTCTCTGGGGCAGGGGTTCCTGGGGGCAGCCCCTGGATCCTATAGATTATTAAATTATTTATTTCCTCTGTGGAAATAAATGGGTAAGCTGTACCGGCCCTGCTCAGACTTGGCAAACAAAGACTCCGCTGCAAGCATTTTGGGATTCAGCCCCTGGGTGCCAACGGCACTCATTTTACCCCTTTTACTTAAAGATCAAGTTGGACATTCTTCCTTTTTGTCTTCACTGGGCTCTCAGTCTCTTGACTTCATGAGACCAAAATATGGGATTTCAAGAAGGAGGGGAGGGCGCTGGGCACACCTTGAAATAGAGAGCAAGTGTTGGCTACTGACCCCTGTGCGGTGATGAAGCATCATGGATCTCCATTTCATACAATGCATTTCAATTCTTGTCGTGTGCCTTTGTCCATTTGTATAAAGCAAAGAGTGCTGAGTGACAGCCCCAGTTAGCCTGCATGAGCAGATCCTAATAAACCCTCCCAAACCCTGACCTAAAAAAAAAAAAAAAGCCACATGCCTGTTTGCCTGCGGCTTATTATTAAGACACCTTCTCAGCTTAAACACTTAAAAGCTAACCAAATGAAATGGCAATTAAGACTGAATTACCCCTCCACCTCTGAGATGAGTCTGTGAGGCCAGCCAGTTCTTTCTTAGGAGATAGACAGGGTTGGAGATCGGACCTTGCAAAGCCTCAGTATTGCCGGTTTGTAGCCAATGCCACCTCCTCCAGGCACTATAGGACTTGGTGGGGGAAGCTGAATTTTGAACGAAGTAAAGCTCAAAAATTGTTTGAAAGTCAAGAAATCCACAGCAGAGATGGAGATAGGTGTATGTTGCTTCCTTCCTGCCTTCTCTTTTTAAAATGTAACTTCCAAGCATTTAAGGGTTATTTTGGGGTAATGGTGTTCAAACACCTAGTGCCACTGCTAAATGGTCTATGCCTCCATCTCCCCCCCTCCCAAAAAATCACTGTTTCCAAAAAGGAAGAAATAAAACACAAAAAAGGGGGAAATGGGTTGGGATGGGGAGCGAAAGAGAACATTTTACCTAAATGTAGAATCTTGTCACACATCTTTATTCTCTTGCATTTTTCCTAAATACATTGCCAGTTACACAGTTACTTTAGGATGGAAACTTGAGACTGTCCATCACCACGTTATTTATTTTAAAAGCTGCGGAAAAGTGTAAGCCACCACCTGGTTTTGCCTTTTAAGAAGGGGAAAAGAACCCAAATTCGATGTAAATATGGAAAGAACAGCATTGTTTCCACTTAGGCAAAGGCAGACACCCCAATCTGGACAAAATTGATTCGGATGGTTGTTGGAAAAAGCAGCTTTCAGCATCCAGGGAGTGGAACCAATAGGAATGAACACTTAGCCATATAAAAGGAAGCTTTAATTAATATATAGTTCTATCTCTAATATACATATATCGGGGCTAGATCTCTATCTTCACAATAAAATGTGTGCAAATGCTCTCCACAGAGATGAGTCCCCACCTCAGTCGGTATAGAAAAGCATGATAAAGGTTGGAAAAAATGGATAAAAATGTTGAAAGAACCTCCAGTTCCTTATTAGGCGAAGATACAATATTTATTCCTTGTCTCCTGGGATAAATCTCTTCTGCCTATTGTCCTCCCAGTTCTCAGTGCTGATGCTTAATTTTCAAAACTTCTATATTACCAAGGGACCTACGACATCAGCCAAAGAAATACTCAGCAAGTACAAAATCTGTTCCAGGGAGCTGCTTTTGTGCAGAGGGAAAATTTTGTTCCTACAGGTTTTTAAGTGGGTACGAGGCAAGGAGCTGTCTGATCCGGGCAAAACCATTACAATTTAGCTCTCTATCTATAGAACATTTTTTTCCTTAAAAAAATTGGAAAATACAAGAAGTTTGGATTTTTTTCCCGATTCTTTTTTTGGAGGGGGAAATTGCATCGTAAGCTTTCGGAGAAACCCAACATGTCAACTACCTTTCCGGGACTAGTCCACGATGCCGAGGTATTATTACTTTTTTTTTTTTTTTTTTTTGTGAGCGCGCGTGTGTGTGGCGGCGGCGGCGGCGGTGGCGGCGGCGGTGGCAGCTTCCCCTGTCTCTAATCTATATTGGACTGTTATGTTTAATTATAATCTGGCTTTCGGGGGAACTTAAGGAAGGAAAGGGGAGAAAGTTCGTTATGACATCTGTCGCCAGGGACAGCAACTCTGTGCCACGTTAAGAAACATTTGCCATAATGAGCGGGAAAACATAATCCTAATAATAAAGAAGGGGGGGGAGAAAGAGATAGAGACCGGGGAAAAAGATTCTCAGAAAGGCAAAGAAAAGGGACTGGTGGGGGGGGCAGTAGGTGGACAAGGGGGTGGGGAACAACGCACCCCTTTTGGAATGGGCTTATTCAAGGCAAGGGAAGCAGAAAAGGGGGGGTCGGATTCCCTCCGCCAAATGACTAAGGATGAGCAAGTTGAAAGATTTGTACAGACTGGATCTTTTTTTTTTTTTTTTTAAATATGTGGATAATGATTTTGAGCAGCCCGGGCCGAACACCTCGGCATGGACAGGCGCGGAGTTTCGGGGCTGGGATCTGCATGGAGCTGCAAGGCGCGGGCCAGCGCTCTCTGCGTGTGGACTCGCTGCTCCGCTCCCGCGGCCCCGGAGTCAGTTGCAAACCTGACTCCCAACGCCCAGCTCCTGCACAAGTTGGGCAGGGGCTCTGTGTGTGTGTGTGTGTGTGTGTGTATGCGTGTGCGTGTGTGAGTGCGTGGTGTCACCCGCACCTATATAGGGTGGGGGATTTTTTTTCCACTCTCTCGACTGTGAGGACGAGGCCGCCCACCCCCAGTTCGCCTGTTCGCAAAGCCTCTCTGGCAAAGGCACTGAGTCCCAGCTTCCGCACGGCCCGAGCCTTGCTCGCTCGCTCTCCTCCGAGTGCCAGAGAAAGCTTCTGGCTCTGGGAGACAGGCGCCTTGGTTGCAAAATGACAAACCTCAAGTTTTTCTGCTCTCCCTTTTCCCCCTCTTCCTTCCAGATACGTCACGACGGATCAAACAGCTACCGTTTGATGCAGCTTGGCTGTCTGGAGTCCGTAGCCAATTCCACTGTCGCCTATTCCTCCTCCTCTCCTTTAACTTACTCCACCACCGGCACCGAGTTTGCGTCCCCCTACTTCTCCACTAACCACCAGTACACCCCGCTCCACCACCAGTCCTTCCATTACGAGTTTCAGCACAGCCACCCCGCCGTCACCCCCGACGCCTACTCTCTGAACTCGCTCCACCACTCGCAACAGTACTACCAGCAGATCCACCACGGGGAGCCCACCGACTTTATTAACCTGCACAATGCGCGGGCGCTCAAGTCGTCCTGCCTGGACGAGCAGAGGCGGGAGCTGGGCTGCCTCGATGCCTACCGTCGGCACGACCTGTCCCTCATGAGCCATGGCTCTCAGTATGGAATGCACCCAGATCAAAGACTCCTGCCAGGGCCCAGCCTGGGGCTGGCCGCCGCGGGAGCAGACGACTTGCAGGTAAATAAGCATGCAGCGAATTTGTCTGCTCCCTCCCCTCTGCGCCTCCCCCTCCCGCTCCATTAATGCTTTAATGCTCTGACTGTAAGCCGTCTCCTCTCTCTCTCTCTCTCTCTCTCTCTCTCTCTCTCTCTCTCTCTCTCACACACACACACACACACACACACACACACACACACCCCACTTATGGAAAGTTATCAAAACAATTAGGGAGGAGTGTTTCCACTCTGTCCCTCTCATTGGATCCAGGCATTTCACCTGGACGCGCTGGAGTCCGGCCAGCTGCGGACCCCCACCTTTGGTCTGTCCACACGGAAGTCTTTCGCGCATTGACTTTTTGACCCTGAGGGGATGGGCTGGAGGAGATCTAGGAGGCTGGAGTTGAGCCAAGTGGACTCAGAGTCAGACCCGATAAGCTGATGACCAATCGCACCCTCGGTCTCTGCACTTTACGGGATGTACCCACGCTTCCCCGGCGTTTGTCCCAGGTTGAGCTTGTGGAGATCTTATTATAAGTGGGGGTCTGGTTTCTTATTAGAAAATTATTGGAACGCTGAACTTGAGCAAAAGTTTCACCAAATATACCTGATTGCTGTGGAAAGTAAAGAATCTCAAATGAAAGCCTAAGAAATCCACCCTAATGAAAGAATCTGTACAATGCACTTCACCACGGTTAGGATTGAGTTTAATTCTCTCTGCCTGGTGTGCACCCGAACCCCATCCCAGTTGGATGATTCACAACTTTATTTTTTTTCTCTTCAGGCCATTACATTTTACATAAGATGCAACCCCTAAAAAGATAGAAATGAGGAAATAAAGGAAGCAAGAGAGGGAGAAAAAAGAAAGAGGAAGGAAAAGTGAAAGAAGAAAAGGAAAGAAGGAAGGCAAGGAGGAGAAAGGAAGGAAGGAAAAGAAGGGGAGGAGAGAGGGAGGTAGGGATGGAAGGAAAGGAAGAAAGATGGAAAGAAGAAAGTAATTCATAAACTGTAGAGGCCATCACTCAGTCAAATGATCTCTCTTTTACTTTCTTTCTTAACACACTTCTGCACATTCTTTGCAACAATAGAATTTATAATTATACAATCATATTGTATTTCAAACAAATGAACCCACAAATGTCCAGTATAAGAATTTAGAAGACCCAAATTTGTATTTCTTTTTAGCTGAAAGTGCAGCTCTCCCTACTTTTTTGGTCTGCACAAAGCTGGCCACCTTTTGCACGCTCTCCATAATAATTGGAGAGGTATTTCAAGAGCACAAGTTGGAGACGTAGGAGATCCCTTGTTGCGCACAGAAAATCTTTTCCCCTCATTTACCTCTGAGCAAGGGATTATTTTTAAATTAAAGTGAGAGCCCTTACAGTTCCAACAAAGAGCCATACTGGCAAGATCGGTGAGGAAGAAAAAAGATTTGGATACATAAACCTTGACTTTCTACATTTATATTCACAAAATAATTTTATACGCTCAGGGTATTTTTTACATTTTTCACAAGGATCCCCTTATGTCTCAAGGGGAAAAAAATCTGCCATTCAATGCTTAGCTCAACTAAAACCTATTTACTCCTTTTAATAGCCACGTCTGCTGCTGATTTTTTTGTATCTGTACAAATTTTTTTTCTGTGCTAGGCACAAAGCCGGGCATTTTTCAAAAGAGGGGATTAGAACATTTGCAAGCACCAGACAAAGAGCGAATCCCATGCAAAAGGACACCGTAGTTTATCCAATTTTCGACTTAGTGCCATTCAACTGGTCATTTATGCAATGTCATCCGACCAAACAACATGTTTCACTTATGAGGGGGAAAAGTTTGTTAAGTGAAGGGACCAAGATTTGTTTCTTCCAAGAAAATAAACCTATTAACGGTGCGCCAGAGAGTGGGAGGGAAAGAGGTTCACTCCCTCGGAGAACTTCGAGGCCCTTTATTATCGACATTTAAGATATTTTGAAATATTTTCTTCAGCCTATCTCTTTTTTTGTATATATACTTAATCTCCCTTATCCCTTCTATTACTCATATCAAGGCAATATTACTTACTGAGAGAAACACTCCAAGATACTAGAAGAAATAGAGTATGGTGTATGATATCTGCATATATCTTTACATAGATATAGACGCATGTGCATATATCATACTCTGTATCCATATTTATATGTCTATCTACCTAGCTATGAATGTTATGTAGCAAATTTGTAAATCTGGCAAGTTATTTTCTTCCACTCTTCTTGGACCAAGTTGACAAAATGAAAAAGAAAGAAAGAGTCATAGCTACTTTTAAAATGAGAAATGGGGAGGGAGTGTGTGGGAGAAACCCGTCTCTCTCCTTTTATTTCTTCCTTTTTAAAACATTCATCAGCATATGCCTCATTTCAAATGCAACAAATGTAAATATACTTTTCCCTGCACAGAATTTTAAGTGAAAGTCCAATGGTTTGGAGGGCGGTCTAAGTCTGCCTAACAGATGCAAACAGTCTTGTGGCTTCAGTTCCATCTTTGAGTCCCCTAAAAAGATTTGCTATGGCCAACAAAGGAAACTGTCACACCTTTTCCCATCACCGCTTTAATTTATGCTCAGTCTCCAAGTTTTTTTTTTCATATTGATTTGATAATCACTTTAAGGCAGAACATTTAAAATAAGAAAGAGCTCGTGAGTAGGTTGAAAAGGGGGGTCTTACAGGCCTGACTCAATATGGTGAAAATGGAGAGGCGAAAGGGAGCCAGGGTTGTAAAGGTTGTTTTGTAAAGTGGGTTTTTATTATGCACCGACTCTCTCCGCATTTACTTAACTCTTCACGGGCTGTTGGGTAGGTTAACACCCTTCAAGGCCTCTTTCATGTCCAATACCTCGTTTGTTTGTAAAGGAAAATGAGCCTTTAACACATTTCGATTCAAAAAAAAAAAAAGACACAGAGAGAAATTTTTATTTTTCTTAACCAAAAATCAGCAAATCCTTTCCACCTTTCCAGCTCAAATGATTCCTCAATCCATTAGGAGCCTGAAGATCTACAGTGAGTGAACCTGAAGGTATTTCCTTCATAAGGTCCATTTTGCGTAGCATTATAGGATGTCCCTACATTTGGAGTAAAACAGAACCTCCAGAAGATATCTTGAATCCTGCATATGAAATGCTCCTTTGAGCCCCCAAGAAACCCACAGTCCCAGGCTTGACACTCTAGGTGTAATTTGCTCCACTCAGAAAGTGCTGAGTATACACTGCCTGTGTATATGCTATGTGCCTTCATGGAGGCTCAAAGGGCTTCTCATTCTCTTATGCCAAGATGAAAGGCTCTCAGGCACTTTGAAGTGTAATATTCTATGGTGATGTAAAATGCATACCTTAAGATTTATACAACTTTTACACTGTGGTTTTTCTTGAGATTTTTTCCTTGAAATTGTGTTTGCTGACAAACTTGTTTCAGCTCAATGTTTGCTTTAAAATGTCTATTGAGATGGGGTTCAGGGACGGGCCAGTTTCAAAGACTACCCACGTGGCCATACCTATCAGGGTCTATTTGAGTGATTCTATTTATTTTATTTTTTGTTAAGGGCTCTGTGGAAACCCAGTGTGGACTTGTTCTCAATGGCCAAGGTGGAGTGATAAGAAGAGGTAAGTAACAATGTGTTAACCCTAAACATTCTTCTCTTATCTGTTACATTGTTTTGAAGATCTGACGGTGCTTTTAAATATCAGATTCCTTGTCTGATGATTAAGAAAACAATTATTATTAGTGAATTATTCTACTTCCACACAGACATACCTACCTTAAAAAGTCTCCCTTTTTTCACTGAGGCTTGAACCCAGGCTATGCCCAAAAGACTTTCGATGGAAGATATTTGTTGTTCCTCCTCACAGAACAGTGACAGAATCAAAATTAGAAGCAAAAAAGAAAAAAGAAAAGGAAAAGGGAGGGGAACTTCTCACATTCCCTTCCCCCAACACCAATACAACATACTCAAGCAAAATTTCGGGTCTCTTTTAGCCCTAAATGTGCCAGCCACAGCCTGGGTGTTTGAGGTGATGGTGTTAGCTTGAGGCTTTGAGGGATTCTGTGAAAGGCTAGATCATTGAGGCTTCAGGGGAGGCTAATGAAACACCAATATTGTAGCTGCCCTTATTTTTCTAAATGTCCAGAACATTTCTTTCTTCAAGGGAGGGTGGGAGGAGGAGGTGGTGTTAACTGTACTGGATAAAGCTTTCTTGTTCCCATCTGTTGAGGAAAACATCTGAATCCAGAGTTACCCATGGAATTGGAAGGGGAGGGAAGGCAAGAGGAGAGGAGAAAGCTGTTGCTTTCAGTTCAGGCACTGAAGGGGTCTGCATCTCAGATGTTCCATTTTGACAAAAGGTTTTGAACTATGACATTCTCAGGGCCTCAAGGCAGTGCAGATTTTGTTGGCCTCCCCACTTAACTGTACCCAGAGCCTCTGAAGTTTATTTTCCTAGCGAGCTGAGTAACCCGAGGAGCAGGAAAGCAAGAGGGACCAGCTGTTATCCCAACTTCATACGAATTAATAAGACGTGGCCTATTCACCAAGACTAATTCCTGCTCCAGGGCCGCAGTTGTCTTTAGTAACCTAACTACTAAAATCTGAGTCACTTTGGATCATACCAAATAAATGTCCTGCAGTCCCTCTCCATCTCTTTCAAAGTTTCTTGAAAAATTTGCTTTTCTGGAGAGAGTAATGTACTGGTAGAAAGCAGTGGATTGTTTCATGTTTAAACTACAGATTTCATAACCTAATGTGCAATGTGAAACTCTGTTTAAATTGAGAGGGAAAGGAAACAAAGAGTGCTTTCCTTTCAGAACTTGGCTATTGTAGTGGTTTTGGAGTTTACATCAAATTTAAAAGAGCTCTTCAGCTCCGTTATTTCACCCTATGGAGATTTAAAAGCTAGTTTTCCAAAAAAAGAAAAGAAAATATCTACTGGTATTGTTCCACAAAGATTTTTAAAATGAGCAGTATTAAGTTTGTCAGCCCAGCTAGTACTCAGCCATATTGAAATGACACGAAATAGGCCCAAGATTGGTGAATATTGAAATAAAATACACACACTGTTGGAGAAGGTAAACAACAACAGCAACAACAACAAAATACACAGAGAAAAGAGGACCAGGTGAGAGGAGCTGATCAGGCTTTGCCTGGGCGGGTAAAACTAAAGGTGAAGCAGAGCCCTCTGGGCGCACAGAGATGTCGGTGGTGCTGAAGGACAGCGCCACTAATTAGGGACGGGAGCCCGCGCCTCCCAGAGCCGGCTCCAGCTACTGTCGTTTTGCATTCAGTTTCGCACTTGCTCCAAAATCACCTTCTCAAATGCTTGGAAATTGCATCTCAGCATACGATAGCTGACAGAGGGTAGAAATTATTCGAGGCCAAGGACAGGAGAGGAGATAGCTATGGAATTGTTGAATTTCTGGGTGGAGATTTAAGGGACACCCTCTCACTTTGTCACCCCACCCTCTCAAGAAAGACCAAAGCTCTTAGGTATCTACTAGGCGTTAGCTGCGGTCTTACTTTGTCAGAGACACAAACATGGGTCTTCCTTAGGTGATGCTTTATTGTTCTTTTAGAATTCGGTACCCATTCGTTTCACCTAAAAATCATCACTGAATTTGCTGTTTTAAACCAGACATGGATCTCACAGGAGAACAGCGAAGCTTTAAAGAGAAAGGGGACATAACTTGGGGTTTATGCCTGCATTGTTTGACTAAACTCTAATCCCCCCACTTTGAAGGAATTCAGAATTTAGCTGCAGAGTTTATTCCATTTCAGCTATCTTAGAGAAAAGCAAGTTAACCTGGTTGGGCCCTGGAGAGGAAGGTGTGTGTCTGAAACAATCAATGTTCTTGACAATTTACAAGAGGTTAGCAAGGAAGCATTGTCTTAAAAAGGGATGTATGATCCACAGAGTCAGGCAGTTCCCCATCTCAGGGCTTCCTGTTTTTAAAGAAATGCTAAGGAAGCCTCTTTTCTCTATTGTCATAATAGTACACAGGACCAGGGATACCAACAGCTCAGATCACTTTTGTTCATCAAAAATCAGGAGGATATTAACTCAAGCACTCTGTCATATAACCCAATATTGTCTAACAACTTGGATAAGAATGTCTATTTCTATTCCAGTCTCTACATGAAACACGATTTATTGAAAAGCACAACTTTTCACCATTTTCTCTCTCCTGATAAGTTCTTGGATAAATTTTCATTTCTAATGATTTCCAGAATTTACCATGGGAGGAAAAAAATAGATTACACTTTGAAAGACTCCCAGATATTCTTCCTGAAGAAAGATACATGCCTATATACCTTCCATGAGTTTATCAGGAGATTGCCCTGGTTGGCGGTGGTGTGAAGAGGTTGTGGGTGGAGTGGTCCCAAGTTATTTTTTCAATTTGGCTACTTTTACTTGTAAAGAACCAAATATCATTGTCTTGACTCACTTTATTAAGTGGCAATTACATTGGGTTTGCCTGTAATGAAGGCCTGATAGCCAAAGAATACATGGAAGAGGGGGCAGCGGGGAGGTAATTACCACCTAGATAAAATATTTGCCACCGCCTTGGAGGCGCAGCTCCCCTCGCGCTCACTCTCGGTTAATGGTGTGCGCGATTTTGCCCGCAGCTCCGCCACTCCAACCATCAGAACCAATAATCTTTACTTTACCCTGTGCTCGGGTATCGATAGCTTCTTTCGCCTCGGGCGTCGGCTTTGATATGTTAATATTACTGAGTAGCAAATTCTGCAGAGATCATATTAATGTTGTACGTACAGAGTGGAGCTTTGCCTTCGTTGAATATTCAGATACTGGGTTTCAAAAGGCATCTCTTGAAGAAATGAGGCTTCTATTTACAGGAGTCGTCTGTATTTTTAATCATTAAGAAAAAGAAAGGAAAACCCACTCTTCTTTTCCCCGTGAATCTTCTAAGGCTCCCATATGTCCTCCTCCCCTTTGTCAGGCAACGGTCCCTTTCATTTCTTGCTCTGAGTATTTAATCATAAGTGAACGATGCTGATGACGACGACGATGATGATGATGAAGCTAATAATGAACGGATCCAGACTGGAGTCTCAGGGCAGGGGTTGAATTGGGTAGTGGGCTTCGGCCTTCATAAGAGGACGGAGGTAAGATGTGAAGACCTAGCTTTTCCAAGGACGGTGGAAAGTGACATTTTGGCCCCTGTCTCTTTTGTGAAATCGGGATGGCAAACTAAAAAAAAAGAGGGGGTGGGTGCTGGGGAGGAGGGAGAGAGAAAAAAATGAAAAAAGTGAAAAGGGGAAGCGCCCTTGTTTCGCTTTGTGATCATTCTGCCTTGCAGCCCCAGGCTAATTTCAGAAGCTTAAATACCGCCATAGCCTCTGGGCCACGCGGAGAGGGAGCGGACCCGGCCACCGGCAGGCAGGAGCGCTTTCCCGATTGCCCGTGGCTACACAAAATACAAACTACCTTGAATCAAAACATTTTTGGGGAATGAATATGACCTGAACTTTGCACGTTTTGAGCGAGCTGGAGTTTATCAGATCGCTTAGAGGGACTGACACGCCAAGGTGGAGACATTTATGCTGCAGTACAAATATTGTCAGATCTGATTTAATTTCTTTAAAAAAAAACGCTTCCTTGAAACGGAGCCTTAGCTTCAATTGTCCAGTCTACTAAGAACAGGTAGGTGGGACCTGACCGCATTCCCTGTTGCTGCCCTCATGGCGGCTTTCGGGCTCCTTGAGCAGCAGGATGGCCTTCCACTGCTGCTTCGGATTTCACAGAGCCCTGAGCCTTGGACTCGGGGTTGGAGAGAGGCATCGGCTCTTTCAGCAGCTCCTGGAAGGAGTAAGATTGGAGGAGGGTGGGAAGCCTTGTTTCTCTTCCTTTGTCAGTGGCCCTGGAGAGTGACTACGGGGAATCTCTCTCTCTCTCTCTCTCTCTCTCTCTCTCTCTCTCTCTCAACTGGAACTGGCCAAAACTCATCTCCATGGCTCTTCCATTGTGGGTGAAAACAGAGCTATAATTACACCTGGAGCCTCACCTGCCTTAGTCCCCAAATGCAGATGCTGCACATTTGAAATTCAATCTCCTTCATAGGAAGTCTTAAAACTCTTGTACCAAAGCATTCTAGAGCCATGGCTCGTTGGGAATCTTGCGGGGGGCAGGTAGTAGGAGAGGCGAACTGCTTTCCCATAGCCTATGGCCTTCTCTCTTATTTCTTTACTGCTTTGAAAATCATCAAAAGTCAAAGCACTCTCTGCACTGAGGAATGGGGATTAATCCCCTCCATACGCGCTGTTACATACCCACCACCACATTCATCTAGCCGGTCTCCTCGAGCAGACCTCCCTTTCTTTTGTTCTGCCTGGAATCTGCTCCGGGAGAAGCTCATTCAGCCCTGGTGATCCAGTTATACCTGTAATGCCATACCCTTCCCCCAAACAGCACAATTCGCTGCAGACAACTCATCAAAGGCCTAATTGATTGCAATTAAGCCCGCACTCCTTTGCTATTTGATTACAATTAATATCTGCTGCCGTGGGTGGAGGGGTAACATGGGGGAGGAGGATTGGGAAGGGTGAGAGGCTAGAGGGGAAGCAGCGGAGAATAATCCTACCCGCCCAGCTCACACGCGCAGCTCGCAGAAATGCAACCACAAAACAAACAGGGACAGGAAACTCCTGTAATCGCTTACACATTTTTAATGTGTCAGAAAAAACGAGCGATCACTGGAGATGAAGAAGGGGAGAAGAAAAATCCCTGCCGTTTGTATTTCTTTCATTTGAATTGTAAACATCTGTTTGGCTGTAAGGCGAACAGAACATTTATTTTGCTCTCAAGATTTGGTCTAATTATGTCAACACCGACGCGGCGACGAGTGGGGCGGCGCTGTGGCTTTGGAGAGGCTGCGCGCAGCGGCCCAGCGCCCGGAAGCCGGCTAGGAAGTACTGATCGCACCTGGAGAGCGCGCGGGGCCGCTCGCCACAGCCGGGTGTGTTCTGAGAGGGGGGGAGGCGCGGAGGCCGCGCTTGTGGCTGAGTGGCAGGTTTAGGGGCGCCCGGGGAGCCTTAGCTCCTTGGAGACAGCCGCGGATGTTTCCTCTGACCTAATAGCTTGGGACAAGGAGAGGAAAAGCTCGCCTAGGCGTCAGTGCTTGGCTTTTTCCAGCCATTTGCAGCACAGACTGTGGGGGACCGTCTTGTCCGTTTCACAGCTCACACCCTGCGATGTGGTCGGGTGGCCTTTACTGAGGCTGATGAGCGCGCGCGTGCATCCATTTTCCCTTGTACCTCCTCACAAGCTGGGGAGATAAGTAGAGCAGCTGGGAGCATGTTCATTTTTCAGATGTACAGACTGAGGCCTAGAGTGTTCCTCACACAAGGTTGCATGGGTCTCCAGTTTGCAAGTTCTTACTTGTAGCCCAATACTATTTCCACTACCCCACACTGTACCTGCAGACATACGGCCAGATGTTCCTGGCTACACCAAGAAGAAGGTAGCCCCAACCCATGCTTCAGGCTACATGGGGTCTGATAAGGTATGGCAGCTGAGAATTTGCATCTATGTGCATCTATGTGCCTAGCTTTTTCACACCTACAATGTCTCTGGCCGACTTCTTCCTGTAGCTATGGTAAAATTATCCCTTTTATGAAATCCATGTCCTGGACAAGGGATCTTAAGTAGATAGTTCCTGATTTCTAACACTGTTACCATAGCTACGCATCCGACTTTGCAGCATCACTGGAAATAAAGAGCCCTATCTCCAAATTTGAAAATAATGACCTCCGTGGAAGCATTGCTTCTGTGAACTATGAATGGAAAAGAGATGAACTCTGGAGAAGTTCTGCATGATTATGCTGGCTGTAGCATCAAAGACATTCTGAACTGGGATGCTAGATCTAGAATAACTATCACACAATTTCAATAAGAGCTGACAGGCAACACAAGCACCATGAGCAACTTGAACTGGTAACACTGGGGATGACGACTGTAAATTGCTTGATGTAGTCCACTGTTTCATGACTTTCCTTCTTTGAGATTTCATCATTACCATCTGTAGTCTGGATCTCCTTAAAGAAGTCCCACCCCTTCAGTACCTTCATTCCAAATGCAAAACTCTGGGTATATTGACCTATTATTTTTTTCTATCTCCCTAAAAAAATAAACAATTGAGAAGAAAGATATCAGGTTCCCCATCTTGCTGTAAACTCTACAAGTTGCCAAATCTTTAGCCAAAATGAGAGAGTTCCCCAAGGCTGCAGCAATGCCAAGTATCAAAGCAACAGAAATTCCTTTTAAAGATGCTGTGACATAAAAAATAAAAGACCCTAGAATTGATGGCTAATCCTGAATACAAAATAAATCCTTCAGGCAATTTGTGTGTGCATAAAACATACTCTTAATATGCAGCCAGTGTAACTTACCTAATAAATGCCTACTTGAGCATAAGCCAGAAACCCAACCTGGATATAGGAAAGAGAGACTCAGGGCCCAGGGAAGTAGCACATGCTAAGTACTGGATTCAGTGGTTTCCCTGGGAGCAGCTGGCTTTTAGCACATGGGGTTTGCTTTGCCAAAAGGGGGCCATTTTCCAATGGGAGAGAGCATGATTTAAGTCCTTCTTTTATAAAAATAATAGTCTTCTACATCTTCCTAAATTAGGTTTCTAACCCACTGAAGATTAGTAAAGATAGGAGAGGTCTAAAATTGTGTCCTTCCCTTCCCTTAGTAGCCAAAAAACTAATATGTACATATACGCAAACACTCCCTTCTCTCACTCATAGTAAACTTGGAACCCATTAGGTAAGATTTCTGTGTCCTCAACTGCATACTGGCTGATGTACAAGAGAGGGTGGTTTATGTAAGAGTATAAATTTGCTTATGATTCATAGTGACTGTGGGTAGAGTCCTGATTTTAGAAGAGAGCTATGTGAATTTTGGATATGGACATTTGTTTGTTTAATATTTTTGTTTCAGACTGACCTAAATTCTAAAGTAATCAGTCATGATTCTCATAATATTACTCTAAAACCAGGATACATTGATACCTATCTTGTTTTCTTGTTTATCTCAAGTTTTGAGAATTCACTTAAGAGCTTATTTTTAATATGCATTTTGCATCTATAGGTACAAAGAGAAAACATGAACAAAAGTGAAATAGCAGCCTTAGGTCCAAGAATCTGGGAAAATATTTGTATTGTTATTGTTATTATATTCTGATTTAAAACTCTCTGGGAATGCAAAGTGGGGAAGTACAGGAGAACTTGTGTTTCCAGCTCCTAAGGCAGGTGTTTGCACAGTTTTCCAAGTTTTCATGGTATTGGCTACAAGTTTGAATCCAAGAAAAAGATTTAATTTGACAAATGAGATTATGATCTCTTGGATTTCAAATTGAGGGTAAGTTTCCAGGCACTTGTGGGGGGGTTTGGGCCAAGTATAGGACCCAACTTCCAACCTGGAGATAGTTGGCTTCCCTGACATTCCTACTAACTTCTCTCCCATTCTGGGAGAGAAGCATTTAGCCTGGGAATGCTTAGGGAGAAAGATCTTGGTTAGTCTCCAGCACTTTCAGGGGAAACTTGGGTGCCATAAGCCAGGAGAAATTCCAGAAAGTACAGGGATAAAAACATTTTAGGGGTGGAGTGAGGCTAGCTTGTTCCCTCCCCCCAGGTCTGGAGTTCCTTTGCCTTTTTAAGTGTTCTTCTAGGTTGTTTAGCCATGATGCCTTGGAAACACACTGAAATCTGAATGCCAGAGACTCCACCTATGCAACATTTCACTGTGCTGCTTAGTAAAAGAAGGTAGGAGCTACTTGAGAGGCAAGTGGTGAGTCCACTCTAGTACTTCTCAAACTTTAACCAGCGCATGAATCATCTATGGGTCTTGTTAAAATGCATTTTCTAACTCAGAAAGCCTGGAGGTGGGCCTAAGATTTCACACTTCTAACAAGTTTATAGGACATGCAGATGCTTTCCACTGAAGACCACACTTCGAGTAAAAATATCTTCATCAACACTCTTCTGTCCACTTTTCTTGTCCCATCTATGTTTTTCCCCTTCTTGACCCTTTTCCAGTGATGGGTCTTATGATAGCTGCTAACTGAAGAAATCAAATGCATGCTCAGAAAGGCCAAATCACTGTGAATTTAAATTTGCCACTGAATCTTAAAAACTCTACCCTCAGATTCCTCAATGCATGAGGCAGCCTTGGATCCCAAGACCACATAGTCACCAGGCTAGCAGGGTGGACATCAGCTCAGGACTTTTTCAGTGGGTGAGGAATTGGGCAGCAGGAAACTCTCCTCAGAGATTATCACCCTTGGGTCTTCAAGTCTACTTCAGTCCTCACTGGTTGTCTGAGGATAGAGAATGTACACTGTTGTTCCTGGAGGAGATGGAAGCCCAAGGAACTTGCTGGACCTTGGAGACAGAATGCTTCTGTCCTAGGAACCCCAGCATGGCAAAATTGCTTTGATGATTTTGGTGCTTTTGTTATTAACAGTTATCTGTGCTTTACTCCCTAATAGTAATAATAACAATAACAATTACAACAGTAATATTACCGGCAACTAACAGTAAATGTTACTATTACTATGTTCTAGATCTTGTGCTGTGTTTGTCTATGTATGCTGATAGTGAGGGCTGGCATATAGTAGAGGTACTTGACCCATTGTCACCTATATGTGTTGGAAATTTCTGGCAATGGGCAAATGATTTTAGTGGTATCTGGGATTGAGTGACTGTGGTCCCTTAGATGGTAGATGGATGAGAGAAAGGAGATGGCAGTTTTTAAATATTTTGGAATAGACAGTTGTGGATAAAAAGTTTCTATCTATTGTGTATGTGTGTTTGTGTGTGTCTATGTGTATATAAACACACAACCATGAATAAATAATACCTATCCTTTGTGGGGTTGGAATTCAGGGTTTTTAATTAATTGAAGCATTTCTTGTCATTGATGATGTCAAAATTAACACTGGTGAGTCAGTCTACACTCTGTAGAATGCCAATTTTGTCTAATGTTACAATTGTACCCTCACAAGCATTTTATGTGTGATACTGGAAAGATACAACCCTGAGTAGTATCTGAAAGAACATATTCGGAGCAGCTCTCTCAGATGATCGGGGTGATGTATAAGTACAATTCTTATCATGTATTCCCAAATCCAGAATAGTCTCTTGATATTAACAGCGTCTCATATGATTGTCGTCTCCTATTACCACTAACATGTTATATACTTTTATCCCCCAAGGTGGTACCTGTGTGGTCAACCCCACAGACTTGTTTTGCTCTGTCCCTGGCCGTTTGTCCCTTCTCAGTTCTACTTCCAAATACAAGGTGACCATTGCTGAGGTAAAGAGGCGCCTCTCACCACCTGAGTGCCTCAATGCTTCACTCTTGGGAGGCATTTTGAGAAGGTAAGACAAAAGTGTTTTCTGGCGCTGTGTGTCCACCAACTGTACTGATACCATACCCTCAACCCTTAGCCCTAATGTCTTCCATCTGATGTTGTAATCTCCTCATGGTCAAGTCTTCTCATAATTTTTATCAGAATGTGAAATTTCAAAACCCAGTTTTTACTTGTTTTTGGACAGAGCAAAATCCAAGAATGGGGGTCGTTGCCTGAGAGAGAAACTGGATAGGCTTGGCTTAAACTTGCCAGCAGGAAGACGGAAAGCAGCCAATGTCACCCTCCTGACTTCCTTAGTTGAAGGTATGACTTCTCAGTTTGGTAAAGTAATTGCCAGAAGGTTGGCAATTCTTTAAAATTCAGGTTTGTTATATTATGCTGTTTAATTTTTTTCCATACCGTAAAACAACATAGTTAACAGTTACACCCTACAATTTATTATTGTTTATTTTAGAGTTTAGATAAATCTGATTTAATTCATTGTAATTCAGTACAACATGATCTACAGGATAAATAATCCTTTATGAAGAGTTCCCAGAAGTCTAGCCATGATACTGAGCCTGAAATCACATGGTATTAATCCTAGTAGACATCTCTTAGAGCACGATGACATTCGATGGGTGCTTAAGCTGAGTCAGACAGAGGTTAAGGTCAACCAGTAGTATAGAAAGAGAAGTGGAAATAAATATATTCCCAGAAGTTATTTTTTTTCCAACTCACTTTTCCTCTTTGTTTCTTCCCTTAAGGACTAAATTTTACACATTTTCATTCAGTCTTTTAAGGAGAGGTATTATTGGAGACTTTTTTTTTTAACTTTGTAGAAAGTTTTTGAGTGTCAAAGCAAAGTTCTTCTATAATGCAGAATGCTATTGTTTTCAATATGACAGGCAGGGTCCTTTTTTGTCAAACCTTACCTGAACACACCTGTGACACTTTTCTTGCATCCATTACTTGTCTATACAGCACTGTAGGAAGTAGTGAGTGAGACATAAGAACAGACATCTAGCATTTTTCTAAGTTATCAATATATAGCATTTACTGTACAACATTGAGAAGTAGTGTGTTCTTGACGTTTGTCTTGGCAAAATTGCTTTGATGATTTTGTTTTTAACAGTCATCTTTGCTCTCTAATAGTAGTAATGAAAATAAAAACTATGACAATAGTATTACTGGCAACTAATATTTAATAAGTGTTGCTATGTTGTAGTTTTGTGCTATATTTGTCTGTGTGTACCGATACTGAGGGCCAGCATTTGGTAGAGAGATTGACCTATCATCTCTCCATATGGTTTGGGGGATTCTAGGGGAAGAGCAAAGTAGAAAAAATGACTAATGACTAATGGATTGATTCTAAAGGGAGACTGATTCCTGCTCATTTTAAGTAAACACAGTGGTAAAATTATAGTTGTCTAAAAATATAGCAAAACACTTGTTCATGATATAATAGAGGGAATTCAAGAATCATATGAATGGTAGGAGTTGAGTGGTTCTCAAACTCAACTCTAGAGTAGAATCAAATGAGAAGGTTTATTAGAAAGTGCCTGGACCCCATCTCCAAACTGACTGAAGCTCAATATGGGAGTATGTCCCAGACATCTATATTCTTTCAAACTCCCCAAGTGATTCTGATATATAATGATATTTAGGTATGATTGATCTAAATTTTCCTTGGGTCCTTTCCACTAGTCAGGATGCATTGACTATAAATTCTCATGAAATTTGTAACTGTTGTGAAAATTAAAGACCCCAAGAAAGATTTTTCTCCACAGTGTCTGTGAAAGTACTGGCCAGTACAAATGGAAAAGCCATAAAAGTGTACGTCCATAATCCTTCTTACTGATTTTCATGGTAGCCAAGAGCACTGGAGTATCCCATGTAGAAGTCATCAATCTGTACTAACGGAATGGGTGCAGGTCAAATACATGAAATCCTAGGATGATTTCTGGAGACTTCTCATCTACTCTTTCAGCATAACTCTCCGGTCACAGAAGTGCCTAACTCGTGTTCTACTCATTTAGCCTTGGCTAATGCAACTTAAGATTTTATTCTGCCCAGATACATCTTATCTTAATTGGGTGCTTTTGAAATCCCCAAAAGCTTCATGATGTAGAGATATAACTCTTTCACTGTTGTATTTTAGGCACTTTGATGAAACTGTGGAAGAAATTTAGGGACAAAGGGACCTTCCGCATCTTTCAACTCCCTGCATATTATGACCCTCAAGCCCACTCTCACACACACATAATTTTTAAAGTTTTATTAGTATGTGCCAACATTCTATTTCATATTTTTGCGTTCTTTTTAAATGCTTATTATAAACCCATTAAATTTATTTCACAACTCACTGCGGAGGCATGAGTCATGAGCCACAGTTTAAAAAACTACAGATTATCTTGGGATATGACAAGAACCTAATATTTGATGAACAAGGACATTCCATCTAAATTGAAATAGGCTTCATTATAATCCTGAGCTGACAAGAACAGTGACCTCATTGTTGATGACTCTCCTGTATATTTTTTATTCCCACATTTCAGTTGGGTAGGTGGTGACAGCTGATGACTCCTTTCCAGCTAACAAGATGCCATGTTCTGCACGAGGCTCATAACCCCTGGAATCCTGCAGATTATGTTAGATGTATACAAAATGTTAGCAACCCAACTCTGAGTTATCAACCTCCTGGGACACTGTAGTAAATAGATTATGTTTCTTGTCAGCATTTCTGAAACCTTGACCCTTTTTGAGTCTAATGTTTGTTTCATTTGCACAGTTTTATTCTGTATAAACTTCACCATATTTACCATTTGGTATTCATAAACCCTTGCATTGACCACACCTTTGGGTAATATTTTTCCCCCTCAATCAAATATTTTTTCAAGAGCCAGCAACATTTTATTTTTTTCAGAAATTCTAAACTAGATTCCTAGTCATCTAAAATTGTCCGTCAACTTTCGTATGAATCTATGTAGTCTTATAGGAAAGAACACTACCAATTTTCACCATTATTTTTTTTTTTACTGACATCTCCCCTTTATCTCCTGGATTTTCTATATTAACTCATGTGTGCATTTTAATCACCAATACCTAGTAATTTAGTTTATCTTAACTTTCTCTTGAAACTGCTGCCTGAAACTTATATAGGGTAGCCTAGCCATGACTGGACCGATAGTTTCTCAAACATCCTGATGGTGCAATACATTACTGATGTTTCATTTGATACTATATTGAATACAAGAGGGAAAATATCCAATTGATTTTATCCTCCATAGGCCGGACTTAGAAATAAATCTCATGAAGGTCAAAATTTTATGACTTTACAATACTTTCCTCTGTCTTTTTCTGGAGATTTGAATACAACCTGGCCATTGTTGACATTTTTATAGGAATACCAATGAAGAAATTGTGTGTGGGGACCCTAATGGGCTTTCCATGCAGAGATGATATAATCTTTGTAAAGATCCAATCAATGAACAGTAAGTAAAATACCTTATGAGGGGAATTCAAGTTAGCAAATGAACATTCATTTTTCAAAAACAACCCTTGTCACTGACATAACAGATTTCATCATGATATTCCTACTTGTCCATGTTTGTTTTGGATTTTCAATCATTTTTAAAAATTATTTTAGAACTCATTTTTTCCTATATTCCTTTTAAACAGAGTCACTCTACTAATAGCTGCTAGCATCATTTTCGAATCCATATATTAGAGTCATTATTTTTAGAGATTATTTTAGAAATTTATAAGACAGGGTTATTTGATGCAAATTTACAATATATTTCAATAATTCATAACTTCTCTGTTATAAATATTGTATGTAGTAACCAATGGGATAAAGAATGTGAGATTGACTTTTTTTCACCTGATAAAGTTGTTTGAAAAGTAAACATTTTAGTAAGGCAGATATTTAGAGTGGGGATTTTTGGGGGGTTTATATAACATAGATATATTTAATCTAGAATGAGATAGAAATATTTGAATTGAGTCCCATGAAAGCAATACCAGATCTTATTCCCTTTTTACTCATATGTCTTCATCTAAAGTTTAAATATATACTAATGATTAGGAACAACTTCTTGTACCTCACTTTAATATAAGCTTCTTTTTTTCATTTCACCTTATTAATTATATTACCCTGATTTCTCCTTTGTCCATTCTAGTATCTATAAGATCAAGAGATGTCAGGATCTGGAAAATATCATGGCCTAGATTTGCTAATCCAATGCACTAATCTTCCTGAGGAGACATTGGGATAATTACAGACTCTTTCTACAATGGAAATAATTCTGTCTCTAGAAAACATTAAAAAATTTGGCCAATATTATTATTCTAGTTCTAACACCCTTGCTATATGATTATTACTTTTGAATTGGCAACTTCTATAGCTGCCTCCTCTGAATTTTATTTCAGAACAATGTTTGCAGAGTTGGGTGGTTGTTAAAACAAATCTCAGAAATCAATGATCTAGTCATTCCTGTCTATCACTCTGTCCTCACCTGTGATTTTTGCAAAATAGCTGACATTGCAGAGTGTCGCTACAGGAAGTTCTGTTTGCCTGAGTGGGAAGCTTTCTTGGTGTAGTTTTGCTGCATTTATAAAAGCTCATGTAACATTCTCAGGCAATGCCTGGGGTTTTGAAAGCACAGTTTATTTAAGTTCTTAAATATAAATACCTTGGCTTGCAGTCTGTTGTGATAGGAGGTCCAATTCTGTGTGTGTGTGTGTGTGCGTATTTTTAAACAGTATGAGACAATGGAGAATGTAAATATATATCAGCAAAAGAAAGGGAAACCATTCCCAAATGTCATATATAATCTCCACTCACTCTTTTATACTTTAAACCCTTTGTCACAGTTACCCTTTTCCTTAGCTTCAAAATATATAAACTCCCAAACCCCATCCTGCAACATTTTACCTCATGTGAACTAGTGGTGCTGCTTGCATAATGTATTAGTCCTTGACCTAGTATTCTTCCCACTGCTCCCTACCCCCAGAATAATGTCATTTTTGAAATAATGCCTGACTTTTGACTGGTTACTTAATGGTCAAGCTCATTTTCCTAATTTATAAGTAAAAACCATACTGTCTATAATGATGAGGGTAATGCCAGCTGTTAATTCCCACATTTTCAGTGGCTTAACACAATAGAAGTTTATTTTTCACTCATCACAGTCTGATGTGGATGTTCCTGGTCAGGGGCCTTTATTCTTTTCACTGTCTCACTTAGGGACCAGAGTTCTCCCATCTATAGCTGTGCCCTCCTCTAGGTCCTAGGCATTCTATTCATTTAGCACACAGATTGGAAGGCATGTTGGTGAAAGTACACCACTTCTTACCCACTCTGGCCAAGAAGTGGTCCACTTACTACTGTTTGCATTCCGCAAGAACTAGTCACGTGGCCGTACCTAATTGCAGGGATGAGGGTGGGATATGCTAGAAAATTTAGACTCTAGTTGGGCAGAATCTTCTCAGAAACCACCTTATGGTATGTGAAGAAAACACAAGTTTTTGATGGTTTAACATCCGTATCTACCACATTTGCCCTGTGTGTCTTTTGTAGGATTAACTACATTCACATAAATTTGGTACCAGGGTGGCATAGAGGCATTTAATAAAGATTAGTATCTATCTTCTAGGTTCCTTCCCCTAAACAACAATGCTGCTTAATAGTAAAATTTACTAAGAATCATAAAACTTTAGCCCTGGAGGAAAACAAAGATGGAGTAGTCTAATGCACTGGAACATAGTATCATAGTTAAGAGTGGATTATGGAGTTAAATAAGCTTGTTTGAACTCACTTCTACCACTTACTATAGAAGAAGACACATAATATGTTTTAACATCAGTGTCCTTATCTATAAAGCAATGGTAATAACTCTTTCCTCATAAGGTTGGTGTAAGGGTTAAATCAGAATGTTTGCAAAGCATTTAGCATGGTGCCTGGCATAAAGCTAATGCTCAATAAATTTTAGTTACTGTTATAGTGAGGTTAAGTGTTCTGCACCGGATTATGCAATTGAATACAGCAAGGACGAGAACAAAGTTCTTCTAGTTTACAAGACCACAGTGTATTTTCCATTTGGATTTATTTTTGTGGCATGGATTATGAACAGTTGTGTTTCTGAGCTACTTCTGAACTTAACCAAGATAAAACTGAGGGATAGAAAAAAGATACCAATTCTTGAGCCTGTTTTTCACTTTGGGTTGGACCTTCCCTGCTGCTAGGAATCCTGCACAAATTTCTGAAACTTTCTTGTGTCCAAGGTCCAAAAACCTTGTCCACTAGTGCGAGATTTTTAAATCCTGATGAACCTTCTGCTGCTACTTACCCTCTCAAAGTTAGCGGGACATTAAATCTTGATTTATTCTTCTTTTCTGGAATAATAATCAATAGTGTCATTGTACTTTCAAAAGGATGCCAATTCAGTTAGTTATTAATAGTTACAAGATTATCCAATAAAACTACTTTCTTCCACTCCAGCCAAACTACCCAAAGCCAGTAGAAAGGAATCCTACCACTTAGTGTCATTTCCCTTCTGTCTTTTATCTTGAACCTTAGCAATTGCATTTCTAGTAAACAAGAGGGGAAAAAAAACAACTGATTTGTCAATGAACTCTCTCTTATATAGGTGAGATCTGTCCAGCAAGTTTTCTTGATGTGATTAGTCTATAGTTTTAGAAAGTATTGCTCACTGCATGAGACATGTAGACTTCAAACACCAGAATCATTTTGCCAAGTATCAATGATAATGTCTGTTTAGGGCATGCTCATCATAAATTATTCTTTCTACAGAGTTTAGAACAAACTATTCTCATTGTCCTCTCACAGGTACCAGCAATGGGCTGTTTTCGACATTTGGAGGTAAAAGACTAGCCTTGAGGTTACTCATGGCATCATGTCTGAAAGAGCCATCAAGCACAAAAAGCTCCCTCACTGGCCTTCTCTAGACATTACATTCCTACATTAGTCCCACCTTTGGGATAAAGGTTTCTGGCTTTCTTCTAAAACTGTGCATGATATGAAAAGGATATTGCATTGACCCCTTGCCATAACAGTTCCAACTGATGCTCATTTTAGTCAGACAGTTACCTGGAAGAGCCCTGGTATTTCCTTTTGCACACAAACACTCTGGCATTGACACTGTCTTCTTGGGCCCAGTTTTGCATTTCAGAGCTGCCAGTGGAATTTGTGCTCAATAAATTGAAGGCTAGTAGAACCTGTGTTAATTAATCATTTTAGGGTCCTTTTTGGAAAGAGGCTTTTTTTTTTAGATCAGTAGGTATTGTATTATCTGTAAATTTATTATTCTAGGCACAGAATAATTCCTACCTAAGAGACTCTGCATTGATAATTGATAATTAGATAACAATTAGATATTGTTATCTCATATATAAAAACCTTTTTTTATATATGAGATATTTACCAATACTCAATAGTTGGTCTAAATGAACCTGAGATTGTAACATACAATACCATGGATCAATAGACGCTGTCTTAGGGTATATTTTAAATTATTTGCTTACTTCCTAGTATCATTCCCGTGACCCACATTTTATAATTTCATTCATTTTTTGGGGGGTAGGGGCAGGTTTTGCATGGAGAAGTAGAAGAAATAGGACACTACACATATTCCATGGTGTCTGACTATGTGCGTAGGTGTCCTTTAACTCTTGTTCCTATTCACGGTGACTGTGGCACAAAAAGGCAAATGCATCCAGGCCTATTTGCCTTGGTCCTTCCCTCTCCCCCTCTGGGCTCACCATTCACTCTTGCAAATAGTGACACTCACTTAAAAACCCATCTCTGCATTCCTTTCCTAGTGACTTTCTTTTCCTTTTTTTATGATTCTCCCTTTCAAAGTTTACGGCTCAACAAATATACTTTTCAAACACTCAGTTTATGCTTTTTTCCATCATTTACATTTATTAAAATTTATAGGTATTCTAATCAAATTGTAGACTTCAATTATTTCTAGGGATGTCTAACTCCTATTGAATAGCAATGGAAATCTTGGCATGGCCCACATTTAATTTGCAACACATATTTGAGTTCAGAATTAAATCTTTCTAAAAATAGGACAGAGAGAAATTTTTATTTTTAATTAATATAATTTCAAACAGATAATGTATAAAAAAGTACAAAATTCAAAAGTTACACAAAAGTAGACAGTAAAATACTTCCTTTCACTCTCTTCCCCAGTCATTCAGTTCCCCTCTTAGAAGAAAACCGTTATGAGTTTCTCTGTTTCCTTCTGAGGGTGTATGTGTACATGCATTTTTTTTTCAATTTCAAAAGAAATAACATTCTTTTTTGCACTTTATTTTTTCACACTTTATCTTAGTGTTCATTCTTATTTCAGTGTTTACAAGTTATTCATTCTTTTAAACACTCACAGTATTCCACTGCATGAATGTATCATAATTTATTTAACCACTTCTATTCTGAAAATCATGTAGGTGTTTTAGACTTTGGCTGTTACAGACAGTGCTGCCATGAGTAACCTCACACTTATATAAGTAATTCTGCAGACATGCAAGTACATCTATTCAATAAATTCCTAGGAATGGTATTGCAGGGTAAAAGGTTATTTGCATTTGTAATTTTGACATGTTATTGACAGATTCTTCTCAATAGTGGTTGCAAATTTAAACTCCTATTAGCAATGGGGTAGAAAACATTGATATTGTAGTACTTTCTTGTACTCTAGCCTAAATAGAATGCTATCAATTTTTGATCTTTGATAATTTGATTGGTTATTTTTTAAAAATAGTTCCCTTTATTATGAAGGAGGTTGGGCATATTCTTAGATTTTTATGAGCTCTTTTATCTATTAATTTACTTTGTATTTATGGGGTAATATTTAGTACTTTTCTTATTGATTTTTAAGTGCTCAGTATATTTTAAGAAAATTGGCTCATTATAAATTAGTATATCTCTGATATGAGTTGCAAACCTCCACACCTCCGGCTTTTATTTGTCTGTTTGCTGTTTTTACGTTTTTATTTGTTTGCTTGTTTCTTTAGGTCTTTGTCATGCAAAATTTTTTATATTGATATAAGCATATCATATTTTATTTCATAGCTTTTAGTTTTTATTATAATGATTTAAAAGGCCTTTTTGATTCCAAAATTATAAAAGAATTATTCCATGTTTTCTTCTAATTACTTTGTGGTTTTATTTTTTATGTTTAAATCTTTCATCCATTTGGACTTCATTTTGTTGCTATAATAGATGTATGATATAGATCCAATTTTATTTGGGTTTCTTTTGCCAGTTGGCCATCCAATTGTCCTAACAACTTTTATTTATAATCCATCTCTTTTCTACCAACTTGAAAAACAAGCTTCGTCTTATGCTAAATGCCCTACACAAATATAAGAAAGACTGATGTCTTCCTTGTTTCCCTAACAATCCTATCTCTACTTCCACTACCACATTTCTTTTTTTGTTTCTAGAGTTTATACCATATAAGCCAAATAAGGCAGAACTCATCATGCAAGTACCCCACTGGACAGGCTCTTACCATTTAATATTAATTTGATAGTGGCTGCCTTCCCTTTGTACAAATCATAGAATCCTTATGTTTTGGGAAGATGTATAGTTCATCACTACCTAATGCTTTCTCTTCACCTTAACACAGTGATTCTGAATCCTGGTTTGAGAAAATTGCTTTCAGAGCTTTCAAGAAATGCAGATGCCCTAGCACCAGAGATTAATTGCTATAGGGGTAAAACCCAGCTTTTTTTTTTTTGAAGCAAATTCCAAGGTTACGGGAGTAGCAAAGGTTGAGAAACCCTGCCTTCAAGTGTAGTCTGTTTTATTAAATGGCTCCACTAATATGGTGATATATTCTATTTTTCTCTTTTTCATAGGTTTTCTATATATGTTTAATTTTTTCTAACAAGTCTCTTTTGCTTTAGTTTTTCACTATATTCTTTGGAGTAGGTGCCTCATAAAACTATTGTCATAACTAACCAATAAGATATTTGAAAGCTTTTTCACTTAACAAAGGTGAGTACCTACTATGAAGGAGGTGCTGTGCTAAGTGCAGGATATCGAATAGGGAGCCAATCTATCATTTTGAAAAACAACATGTTGGTGTTTGAACAAAATCATCATTAAACTAGAGAAACTACCGCATTATAGGGCACCTATCTATGTCATAGATTGTGTGGTGCATAGAATTGTAGAGTACATTCCTTTAAGAATAGATTGGGAAACCTGTAACATGTATGTTTGCTTTGTCCTTCAGCTCTAGAGTTTGCCAAAGCTTGATATTATAAGATAATTTATTTGCCGGGCGCGGTGGCTCACGCCTGTAATCCTAGCACTCTGGGAGGCTGAGGTGGGCGGATCGTTCTGAGCTCAGGAGTTCGAGACCAGCCTGAGCAAGAGCGAGACCCCATCTCTACCAAAAATAGAAAGAAATTAATTGG
>CAUYSK010031873.1:0-29331 GCA_963575035.1 Avahi laniger
AGCCTGGCAACAAAGCAAGACCTCAGCTCTACACAGTATTAAAAAACTAGCCAGGAGTGGTGGCGCATGCCTGTAGTCCCAGCTACTCGGGAGGCTGAGGCAGGAGGATCACTTGAGCTCAGGAGTTTGAGGTTGCTGTGAGCTACGACAGCACCACTGCACTCCAGCCTGGGTGACAAAGCAAGACCCCCGTCTCTAAAAAAATAAAATAAAAAGCACACTGTTCCTTCTTTGTTCACTATCCATAGACAGAGGCAGCTGAAGTATAGGGTTGAGGGATTCCAAAACCAGACTGCTTGGGTAAAGTAAAGCTTAACAAACTCTTGTCTGGTGGAATTATCCAGAAGAGTGAGAAAGCCTTGAAAAGCACTGCACTAGATCTCTGAAGACCCCCGCAACTTTTTTGAAACAGGGTCTCACTCTGTTGTCCCAGCTAGAGTACAGTGGCATCATCACTCACTGCAGCCTGAAACTCCTGGGCTCCAGTGATTCTCCTGCCTCAGCCTCCTGAGTAGCTGGACTACAGGCACGCACCACCACGCCCAGCCAATTTTTCTATTTTTTTGTACAGATGGGGTCTTGCTCGTGCTCAGGATGGTCTCCTGACCCACCGCGGTCTCCCAAAGTGCTAGGATTACAGGCATAAGCCACAGCGCCCCGCTGACATAACCTTTTAATTCCAATTGAAATTCCCAGGTACTAACATCTGCCCTGCATAGCTCTCCACTACCTTGTCCATTTGCACTGATAGAAGCAAGATGTGAACAGATCTATGTTTCCACCAGGAATCTTATCAAATTACTACACATCTCCTGCTTCACCAGGAATCTTATCAAATTACTACACACCTCCTTCCTTAAAAAAGAAAAAAAAGTCTTACTCTTTAGGTCAACTATTAAAACCTTCTTTATTAAAAAATGCCAATCTTTCTAAGATATTTAACTTGTCTCAAAACTATAGTATAAAATGCTGATATCCAGAAAGTAAGAAGCATTTAGAAAACTTACCTAATACTGCCTAAGTTCTTACCTGAATCTTGAAAGCCTATATGGAACTTCTGACCCTGCCACACCAACCAAACAACATTACTTTTAAGGGTATGAATTAGGTCCTTCTGTGTTTCCCACTATATAGTACCAGAAATGGTGAGAACAATTATGTACTGACCAAACTTTCCTCAATTGTACAACATTCCGCACTGTCTTTGCCAGTTTACAGCATCAGGAAAAACACCCAGGCTTTTAGTCTCCACACCAATTCCATTACAGCTATCGTTAACTAAAGTGCTACTGCTGCTGTTGCAACTTCCTTAGCTGAGAAGGTGGGACTGTCTTCACGTGAGTATACCACAGGGCACCGAACTCTCAGCCCCTACTGACCGAAGCACATATCTAGAACTTAACTTCAGCTCAGATAACTAACCAGAGGCTCATTCACATGTCAGAGCATAAACACACACTGATACCATGTTTATTTTCCCATGAAAAAATATCAAAAACATTTAATTCTCTTAACAGGAAAACACAACATATCAAGTCAGAGGAAAAACCTCATCTAATGTGGTTATGTATACATACATGCAATCTGAAATGCCTTAAGGCCACTCCCAATACAGGTTGGAGGGAAATACACATACAGAAGGCTACACTAGTCCACAACTTCACCCTACTCTGAAATAAAAAGCACAAGAACACTATGTTCTATGGACTATTAATAGAAGGTGGTCTAGATGGTCTAACAGAATTACATCAAACAGGAAAGAGAAGACTTTTCACCTATAGCTATCTAAATCGAAACATTTCTTTGGGAAACTAAGCTTATATAGCAGAACCATCTGTACAACGAAAGCATTCAAAAATACAAGTGTCGAAGAAATTAGAGTATTTTATTCAACGTCTGAGTTTTTTTTAAATCACCATCTTTAAAACAGATCAGTTTTGAAATTAAAATGTAAATCCAAACCTTCCTGTTTTAAAACTGAGCCTTGTGAAGAGCAGGAGCTTCCACTGCCTTTTCACGGCTAACCGAGTTTAAAGTCCTAAGGCACCGAAACAGTCGCCAAGTTTAGTACCCACCGCCCCATTGGCTCAAAGGAAGCTCCGCCCCGTGCAGCCGCAGTAACCGAACATCAAGGGAACTCCAGGAAAGGTTGTCCCCGGCCACAGTTCTACGCTCCGAGGGCTCCCCGCCCCTCCCCCACCCCACCGCCGCGGAAGCACGATCACCACCGGCAGCACACGCTGCTGGCAGAGGACCTTGAGCACCTCGCCCCAAGAGTTACAACCAAGAGGGGAGTGGCGGTGGCCATGCTCCCGCTCTCCTGGCCGCGCGGACCATCTAAGCTGCGCGGAGCAAAGCGGAGACAACAGCTCTGGCCCTGCGCCTCACGCAGCATGCAAGGGCGAGCCGCAGGAGTAAGTCCCGACACCTCCGCAACTCCCCGGCGGGCCCCGCCCACCCCACAGGGACATAGGCGGGGCGGACCTAGGCGCCGAGACTCGCAGCCAGACCCGACAGCGGGATTTCCCTAGCACCGCCTTACCGCCAAGGAGGCGGAAACCCAGAGCAGGGGGACGGCAAAGGGGAGTGGCATCGTAGCTCGGTACAGCCCCTCCGGCCAACCGGATCCCCGAAGGCGGAGGAACGCAGACTTCACGCCCCCTCCCTGCCGCGCCCAGAAGCCACACGCGAGAGACCCCGCAGGAGTCCCCCGCCCCAGCAGGCTGGAGCGCGGCCGCTCGCCGGAGGCCCCGCCCGCCCAAGAGGCTGGAAGGTGGTCGGCCGCAAACAGCGCCGGGCGCGGGGCCGGCCCCGCCCCTCCTCCACAATCGCACGCGCGCGCCGGCCCCGCCCCCGAGCGGCGGCGCGAGCGCCCGCCCCCTCCGCGCGCACCGGGGCTGCGCTCTCCTCCCCCTCCCGCACGGAGCGCTGCCCCGCTCCGCCCCCCACCCCCCTCACACAGCCACACACCTCCCGCCCGTCTGCTCTACGGGAAGCCGAGGAGGTCAGCCCCCCTAAAAATACACACCCTCGATCCCCGCGTTACCCGCCACACCAGCCTCCCGCCCGGACCCCTGGCCGGCGTGCTCTCACCGCAAAGCTGCTTCACCCGCTCGTCACTGCGTGTCCCTCTCGGCGTGACCCTCGGGCTCAGCAGGGAGGCCCCGAGAACGGCACGGGGCACAGGCCTGCCGAAGCGGGCTGGCAGCTACCTCTTCACTAACGAAGCGGTCACAGGCCCCGGTGCCCAGACTGGGAGGGAGGGAGGGAGGGAGGGAAACTCCGAGGGGGGAAGGGGAGGGGGGAAGATGGAGAAACCGTCTCCGCCGCCTCTACCGCCGCGGCCGCTTCTCTGTTACCCGGGAAATCCCGCCCACTCCCCCGGCCCGCCCCGCAGAGGGAAGACTCAGCTTCGTCCCGCCACAGGACGCATTATCCGCCCGTCAAAGATGTAGCCAATCACTGCGCTCTGCCTGCCTACTTCCCGCCCCTTCCCCCTCGACTGGGAGGGGAGGGGAGCCGCTCACCTTCTCCACGCCCCTATTGGCGGGGAGCTTCCCTAACTCAACCCCGCCTATTGGAGACACATAGCTGAATCCCACCCCCAAGCCGCAACACCATTGGAGGAACCAGGGAAGCTCTTCACGTCTCATTGGAAGACACCACATATCCCGCCCAATACCATCTCAGCCACAGGCCTAACAAGTTGGCTCCCGCCTCCGCCGGTCATCGCATTGGAAGGCTAACCCTGGCTCTCCCACCGCCCCAGGAAGGTAAGTAACCGATGTGGGGTAAAATGTCTGTTAAGTGAAACAGGCTCCACCTACCACATTGCCGGGCCAGCCCCCGCCCCCAGCAGTCGGATTGGATACCGTGGCGCCGGTAGGAGCTCCCATTGGCCAGGGCGCCCGTCTAGGAAGGAACGGATTCTGCCCAGCGCGAGGAGGCTGAACCTTAGCAGTCCTTTTGTGGAATGTTTACACTAGAGACTGAAGCTCCGAGTTCCAGGGCCGAGACAGGGGGTGACGGAGAACTCAGCAGCGGAGCCCCCATACTCTGGGATTTGAAAGGGAAAGGCTGCAGCAGTATCACCGGGGAGGACCTCCTTACAAAAAATGAGAGTGAGAACCTCATCCTTCCCAACCAGTTATCTTTGCAATCTACATCCTGCACGCTGTGTCCTTATCACAAATATCTGGAGAGCCGGCAGCTCCTTTCAGCAAGTGGAGTACAGTCTGGAGACGTAAACCGAGAAGTAACCCAGGGGTTGCCAGCTCGCTGCTAGGGGTGCCTGCACACTCCCAACTCCGACACTCCCTAGACCTGAAGATGCAGTCCTGCGAGGGCGGAGATAACCAAAAGAAAGGCGGGCCCTAACAGCCACCGCCCCGGCAAGCCTCCGGAAGGCGGAGCGTGAGGCAGAAGGTACTCGGGATCTCCAGGGTAGACCTGGACACATCCTCAGACTTGAGGAAATGAAAAAGGAGTTGGAAAAGACCAAAACAGGCCACAGCACAAATTAACCTTGGGAAAACGCCACACTCAGAGAAAGGATAAAACGTCTGAAGTTACAGACAAAAGAACGGCTGTTCACTTTCTCCTTGGCCAGAGTGTTAATGGCAGTCCCTAGGTCCTCTGTGTAAGCAATAGTACCTCCTCGAACACACAAAGTGCTTGCGAGAGCTAGGTTGCTTTTATGTATTCACTTAATAGGGCGTGGGCCTGACGCCGGCCTTGCTTTGGGGGGCGCTCTTGCAGCGCCAGGAGAGAGGGCGGGACTAGAGTCTTCCCGCTCTCTGGAGCAGAAAGGATATTCCCCCCAGAGAGCTAAGTGAGACCCCAAAGGACAGGCTCTAGGGAACCCACTCCTAGGTCCAATACTGTCCTCCCTACCCTAATGCAAGGGAGACTGCCAGAAACGAGCGCTGGCAACAGGTGGGCCTGACTTCAAGGATGGCTTTGAGTCACGAGGCCACGGGTGCAAATCGTGAGCTCCACGAGTAGCCGACAGGGGAGAGCAGCCTCCTAGTAGCCAAGCCCTGCCCCGGGATGGAGCTCTAAGTCAGACCGACGAAAACGACCCCCGGGCCAAACTGCTCGGAGGTCAGGAAGCGGCGCTCCAGCAGAACTGACCAAAGGCTACCCTCAACTCTGGGCTGCCCTCCCCCACCCAGAGTGTGTGCCACACGGCACTGCCACCAGGACATCAAAAACCATTCAGAACCCAGGCCAGGATGAGGCAGCCCCCGACTTCCCTGACCACCGGGTGCCCTGGATCTTGCCTGAGGCTTCCCGCCCAACCCAAGGCTGTCAGTTTTAGTGGGAAGCAAAGACAATGCCGGCGTCTGCTTAGTCCTCAAGCTTAAGCTCAGGGAAGTCAAGGGGCGTGGAAACAGCCAAGCCAAGGGTTCAGAACTTTAGTACTTGGCCCCTGCCCATAAGGGCAGATCCCACGCGTTGCAAAAGCCCCGAGCTACGCTTCCCAAATCTACTCCACACTGCAATCCCCTAGCTTCACCCCGAAAGCTACCAGACCTCGAGCCTCGGTGAAACCTTTGTGTGCCTCCTCAGCTCTTCCCCCCCGCCCCCGCCAAGGCGCCGAGACCAGGACTTCCGGGCGGGAGGGCAGTTCGGAGGAGCTAGGCGGGCCTCACACATGTGCGGAGCGCGCTCACGAGCAAAGGGAGGGGGGCGGGGAACAAGGGTGGCCTTCCCCCTCCGAGCTCGCTCCGCCGGAGGAGGCGGGGCTATCCGAAACCACCAATCATAAATAGAGGCGGGACTTCGCGCCTCAACGTAACCTCAGGAATCCTCTCTCCTCCCTTCACGGAAAAAATCCTAGCAACTTAAACTCCAGCCCGCCCTCCCGATAGGCGGAGCTCGAGAGAATGTCATCCAATCCGTATCCAAGAAGGGAAAAAGGGAGTCTCGCCCAACCAGTGTAAGACAAGAGAAGGAGGGGCCTCGGGAAGGGCCCGAGGTGGGTGGGAGGAAGCGGCCCCGCCCCCAGCTCCCCTCCGGGCGGGTTGCACAAGCCGCCGCAGAGTAGATAGTAAACAGTCTCGGCAGAGACTTGGAGGCCGAGGCAGCCCGGCGCTGCGTGGCCGGGGCACTGCACCTTCTCTCCCCGCGTCGCCCCGCCCGGCCCCGAGGGCTCGCGCCGGCGCCCCGCCTGCCGGCTCGCGGCCGCCATCGCGAGTGACAGACGCGCCCCCCGCGCCCCTCCCCGCCCGCTGATGCACTTCCTTCCCCGACTCCGAGCGTGGAGACTGTTTTCCCAGTTCCCGACCTTCATTGCCCCTCTCAGGCCGGCCCTCGTGGGCGCGCGCACCCGCCGTTCCCTCGCCCCCGCCCGTCCGGCCCGCAGCGGCAGCTCGCGGAAGGGGAGCCCGCAGGCGCACGGCCGGGGGAGGGGAAGGAGCCGCTGCCGCCGCCGCCGGGGGTGGGCGGGGAAGGAGGCAGCTCCATGTTTGCAGGGGATCAGCTGGGACCGAGGGGCGAAGCCGCCGAGTTCCTACAGGTTTTCGCACCCCGGGTCCGAGCTTCGCGGCCTAGCGGGTTCCGGCGCCGAATGCCGGCTCGAGCGCCACGGCTCGGGACTTAGGTGAGCACCGGTGGCTCGCAGAGCTGCTGGGAAGGCGCAGGGAGCTCTTCCCGCGGCCGCTCCCGCCCCCCGGCCGCCCCCCCGCCAGTCTGGGATTGCCCCCGCCCCCAGAGTCCTTAACAACCGCCGGCCCACTGCGCCCGCGCCTCTCCGGAGCGCGCCCACCGCCCCTCCTGCAAGTTTGCGGGCAGAAACAAAACCCCCGGGCGACTGCCGCCCTCGCCTGGCGTGGCCACCCGGGGAAGCCGCGGCCCCGGGCTAGCTCCCTAACTCCGGCTCGCGAGCAACTCCGGCGCCGCGGGTTCAGTGGGCCCAGCCGGCCAGGCTCGGGCTGCCCCCCGGCGCTGCAGCCTAGGCCCGGTTCCAGTCGGTGTGCAGAATGCCCCCTTTTTTCTTCTTTACAATATTTTTCTGGTTAAAGAAAAGGCACAGCAAGAGCGGGGCATCTCCTCCTGCCCGCCCCTTCCCCAGTCCGCCGCCAAAACCTACCGAAACCGACCGCCCGGTGAAACAAACTAGACGGCACAGCTGGCGCATGGGCGACCCCAGGCCCGGGCCGACCCCTCCCCATGGTCCAGCCCTGCTTGGAAACACACACTAGCGAGCGGGCGGCGCCAAAAGCGCCTTCCTGGCCTGCCCCTCGCCTGCCGCGGGACTCCGGCCTCCCCCGCTCAGTCCCAGGGCCCGCGGCGCCCACACCAACGTCCGGCCGGCCAAACAGAGCAGCCGGCGAACTAGCCCCCCAAACGCCCGAGATTGGGGGGACCAAATTAAAAGCAGCTGTCTAACATACCTTCCGAGCCAGGCGAGGAGTCCTGAATGGGGGGAACGCCCCCCACGGGCCATTGGCTCCCCGGCGCTCACGTCAGTCACCCTGGGCCCGCCTCCCGCCTCGCCCCGCCTCTTCCCCTTCATTGAACGCCCCCTCCCTTCAAAACATATAAATAAATTAATTAAACTAGCCGCAAGTGGGAGATGCGTCCGTGGCGGAGGCCCCTACGTCTCCTGCAGCACCGACTTGAGTTCCCCGAGGCCCTCGGACTAGAGGGAGGCCTGCGGGGCTCAGATCCGCCAGGCGGACGGGGAGGAGGAGCTATCGCAGCCGCCCGCCCCAACTTCCTTCGCAGACACGACCCATTCGGAGCCGGGCTGCGAGGCGGGTAGGGGTACCCTGGCGACGGGCTGGAATGTCCAGATTGCCCTGCTTGTGTGACCTGTGTCCGACCCACTTTGTTCGGCGCCTAAAAATGAGCGATGCAAACGGAAAGCCCTGCGTCCAGGGCAACAGGCACTTGTCTGAGCGCCGACGGTGAGTGAGGCCGACATTCACACCGCACCTGCTGCTCCGAGCGAGCAGCTACTGCCTGGCTGAGAAGCTTACTCTGCTCTCCAAGGGCTCCGGAACCAGTCAAGGAGAGGCTACAGTGAAAGCTAAGGCAAGGCAGGAATGTACATGTAGACATCCATAGGAGCTCAGAGAAGGGAGATTCCTTCTAGCTGAAGGAAAATTGGGAAAGGTTTCATGGAAGAGGTGACATTCAAGTTGGATCTTAAAGATTTCATCAGGCAAAAATAGAGTGGCAAGTCATTACCATCAATGGGCACAAAGAGGTAAATGGAAAACATTAAGAAGCTTCACATACGGCTGTAGTAATGAAAATCCCGGTTGGAAAGATGCAACCAAACAGTGAAGGACTTAATATTGGTTAAGACTCTTGGACTTGCACAGCAGAATGTGCCAACAGCTTGGTCACAGGACCACAGGCCCAGAACTATGGTGTGAAATGTTCAGCATGCTAGCAGCTGGGTGGGTTCAGAGGGTGGCTGAACAAGAGGTACCTATAGGTAGCAAGAGGAAGTATGGAGGATGTTGTAATACTGGGTTTGGAGACTCCAGAGGTGCATCTTGTGGAAGCGATGGGTGGAGGAAGGCAAGAGAAGGCTTCTTTTCTCTCTCCCAGCCACACAGTGCAGAAGCCTTCCCCACCTTCAGCAGCCCTCAAGTCAAAGCTCTGACTCAGATCCTTCCCTATATCATTTGCTGTGTTTATCCTAACTTCCAACCAAAAGAAGTTGCTGGGGGGCAGAGGCTACCCTACGTCTGTGTTCAACAAAGCCAAGCCTAGAGCCAGGACGCACATGATGTGAGCAAGAAAGTTTGCTGAGGCATTGAGGAAAGGAAGTTAGTGAGGATAAGGTGGGGTGTACAGAACATAAAGGGCCTTGGAGTACACTGGGCAGAACGGTGGCCTACTGCCAGTTGAGAGACTGTCCCAATAGTGCAGGTGACATGTAAGAAGGACTCGGCCAGAACAATGACAGTGAGTAAGTGAGAAGAATAAAAAGGAAGGCTTTGTTTGAGAAAGACTCAAGGGGAGTGAGTGCCTGATTCAGTGTGGACAGTAGAGGGAAAGAAGTAGCCCATGGCCTGCTGTGTGAAGAGATGGAAGAGTTTGAGGCTACTGGTTGGGTGATCTGGCTTCTACACTTAGCATGGTCAGTGACTGGTATTACAGTCTTGGACAAGTCCCCTCCTCCTTCTGGGCCTCAGTTTCCCTGTGAAATGGAGGTGGAAATTGGAGTAGAAAGGCTGTAAGGATTCTCCCCTCCCTCAGAGTCCATGCGGGGGAAGCTCGTCACTACGGAGAAAGGGCAGGTGGGAAGAACTACTGATTTGGGAGAAGCAGTGGGTACCCCAGGTGGAGACTGAGGACTAGAATGTGGGTGGTGGCTTGGTGGATAGAATCATTGAGGGGAAAGGTAAGGAGGAGGAAAGGGCAGGAGACAAGGACTACGTATTCAGTGGGAATCCCAGCTCTGGCAGAGCCATTGAGGTCAAGGTTCATCCTCCCTAGAGTGAGGACCAAGCTTTCCTATAACAGAACAGAGATTCCCTGATGTCTGGATTCCCCTCTCAGATGCCTGCTCTATTTCCTAAGGGGCTCTGCCCTAGCTGAAGGCATAACAGATACCGTGTCAATGTGAGATGAGGCAGAGTGGTAGAGCTGAAAGAATACTAGTCTAGAAGTTTAGTTCCCTAGTTCCCACTTAGTAGTAGTCCCTTCCTATCTGTGGATCGGCCTCCTCTCCTGTGTAAGAGGATAACACAGTAATCTTTGCCCTGTTATGAGAATCAAATGTGATAATATGCTTTGTTACTTAGTGAGGTTCTGAGTTTCTGTGGAACCCAAAGTCCCGAGCATTTCATGGTGATCCTGGACAGCAAGTGGGGGGGGGGTGGGGGCTGGAGGCAGAGCTCAGGCATAATCAAGTGATGGGGAGCAGCTGCAAATAAATGAAGTTTCACTGGCTCACTCGCTGCTCACCTCTTGCTGCGCAGCCTAGTTCCTAACAGGTAGATAATAGACTGTTACCGGTCTGTGGCCCAGGGCTTGAGGACCACAGCTGTAGATAAGGTTACTCATGGAGGATCTGCAACTAGAATATTTACCTCTACTCAGAGAACCAGACTTCACTGACACTCCCCACCCTCCTAAGGACCACCCTGGTGGGGAACTCCTCATGAACACTCCCCAGACTGAGCTCCTTGAGGACAGTCACTCTCATTCACCTCTGATCCCCCAGAGCCCACTGCAATCAGGCACAGGAGGCTTCTTGGAAGGGGACCAGTGATTGTTTCTGACTCACTACGTTGACACTACACAGCTCAGCCAGTCCCAGATTCTTTGGGAAAGTGACTTTGATTTGGTGACATTGTCCCTGTAACTGCACTGAGGATTGCATCCAACCTACCTACACCCCATATTACCAGTGAGGATAAAACTTAATGGGTCAAGGTAAGGGCTCTCCTTGGAGAAAGCACATTGGAAGGCCAGGTTCAGGTACTCAGGAGGCCTCTTGTGTGGGAAATGTCCAGTAGATTTTGTGACGTGGGGATTATTATCCTTATTCGCAGATGAGCAAAGTGAGGCTCAGCGCAGTAGAGTGATTTGCTCCAGAGAGACAGCGCAGGCCAGCCTGTCCGTGTCCACCGCTCCGTCTGCCATCTCTGCACATGCAGTGGCGGTTCAGGATGAAGCCTTGAGCACAGCCTGCCTACCCTGTGCCGCACACACCTTGCAGCCCTAACTCAAAGACCAGTTTGTCCTCAGATGCTGCTAAGTGATTTCTGGCCCTTTCCAGAAAATTATCCTCAAAGCAGCAAGATTCGTCTCTCAAACACACACATACACTCAAAACTAACCGTCACACCTTCTGACACTGTCAGTCTCACAGGCATATCTCTCTCTCTCTCTCTCTCTCTCTCTCACACACACATACACTCTCTCCTTCATTCACAAAAAAGCACTCACAGTTGGGTTTTGTTTTGTTTTTTTTTTTTCGAGATGGAGTCTTGCTCTGTCACCTGGGCTAATTTTTCTATTTTTAGTAGAGTTGGGGGTCTCACTCTTGCTCAGGCTGGTCTTGAACTCCTGATCTCAAGGGATCCTCCAGCCTTGGCCTCCCAGAGTGCTAGGGTTACAGGCCTGAGCCACCACGCCTGGCCCCATTAACAGTTCTTTAGGGTGCTTATGGTAGGTGGTAACAGAGACATTTAGGGCCTGCACTTCAGTGACTCTACCGAAAAGATCAGCACCAGGGCCCTGCTAACAGAACCTCTGAAAGCTACAGAGGAGGCCCATGGACGGCTCTGGAATATCCAGGTAAGGGGAATCTAAGGCTAGCTCCCCACCCACAACCAACGCATCCTCTGGGTTCAAGGGAAAAAGCTCAAGCCCTTGGTCAGAATCCCAGTGTAGCAGTTTCCTAGCAGGATGATTTCAGCAAGTCATTTATGTTTTCAGTGTCCTCATCTATAAACTAAGAAGACCTACTTCAGTGGGCTGTTGTGAGATTTAAAATTAAGTATGCCTAGCGTTGTCAAGAGTTCTCAGACCTTTCCTCCTTTCTCTCATCCCAACCCCCTTGTTCTGGCCATTCAAATGCAAAGTTCCTGGAGTTGCAGTTTGAGAGATGAGCCCCAGAATAGGCCTCAAAGACCAAACAATCCCAACTTTGTGAAAAAACTCCATTTCTCTGGCAACCAGCATTAGGTTGTATATATTCCATTACTTCTGATTTCTAAGTGGCCTTGGAGGCTTGGAATTTTTGAGCGGAGTTAAGACTGCTATTTACTGCCTTGAAATGTTTCCTCCAGCAGAACATTAGTTTACCATTCTGGGTCACTCAGCATGTTCCCCAGTTTACCTGGCTTTAAGTTTAAAGTGTTTCCTTTTGTATACCAGTTGTTTAGTGACTTTTTTAAGTGGAAGTTCCTTTATTCAAATAAAATTTTATTCAGAAGCCTAACTCGTAAAATAAAAATGTGGGCCTTGCTTTGATTGAAGTGAGAACAGCCTGAGCCCCACAGTCTCTATTCCTTCACCTCTCATTGCCTAACAGCCACTTAGTCCCTTCAAAGACCTCTAGTGAACCCCCATTTCTGCATCGTGTTCGTTCAGCCCAGCCACTCCCTACCTCTCGGCAGCCTGTGACGACGCAAGCTGGCCTTGTCCTAGTTTACCTCTGCCTGTGGATCAGTGTCCTTCAGGAGCTTTTCTTCCTCTACCCATTCCCTCAATGTTGGCGGCCTCTCCTCTCGTCTTCCTCATTCTTCACTTCTAAGGCTCATTGCTTCTATCTAAACAAAGTTCCAAACCGACATGTCCAGCCCAGAATCTGCTCTGAACAGCAGACTCCAGACTGCCACTGGCTTTGGCCATAGAAAAGGTATTCATTAAAACTCAAGAAAGTAAGAGTCCCCCCACAAGATGAAATGGCTGACCTTCCCTCAGCTGCGCATCCAGCCAATCTTGCGGCTTAAGACGAAGTCCACAGCAGCTTAGAGAAGCGGCCACATTCTGATGTGGGGGAGGCGGGAGAGGGACATGAGCCTAGAGTGGGGAAGTCACGCTGTGCCTTTTTTGACTTCCTTCTCTACACATCTCACCGTCTTGCTTTCCTACTCTAGTCATAGTCAAACCATCAGGAACGTTATTACCCTCAATTGTTGAAGGCACCACAGCTCCCAAACTCCATCCAACACTCCTAGCTAGGATTCCCATGTAATTAGCTGTGTCCATTATGGCCTTTGCCTGGAAAATATCGGTATTTAAGACTGCAGCATGTCAGATTTCGCTTAAACGGGAGGAAGAATTTTATGACAGCCAAGGTGAAGGAAGGAGATTTAAATACTGTAACAGGCTTCAGGGTGCTAAATTTCTATTTGTGGAGAAGACCCTGGTCTCCTCTGTGGTCAACTAGGAGCAAAGCAGTCCAAAACACTTCATAGTCGCAAGTGCTGTGTCATGGTAACTACGGAGTGGAAACGTCCCAAGAGAAAATGTGGTTCCCAGGCTGGCTGGAGCTTCCACTCCTGCCTTCGGTGGGCTAACAGTGGTCTGTGGGTAGTGACCAAGGCCTGGAACAAACGTAAGACCTAGGTTGGGAGCTCTGGGACCCTTGCTCAGTTCATTCTTTGACTCTGAGTCACCCTGTCAATCCCACATTGAGCAACAGGGAAGCCTCAAGGCCTGGAAGAGTGGTCTTGGAGATTACAGAGGAGACTTGACCTGTTTTTCATCCAGTTGGGGGCCGCATGGGAAGAGAACTGAGGGAATATAGGGAAGTGGCAGATGCTTGAAAGAAAAGACTGAGAACAAGCTACAACTGGGGAATGCAAGTGGGAGCTGACCCAGCTGAAGTTGGGCCTGATAGTTCCTCCATGGGTGTCTGTACTGTCTAACAAAGAACTAGACCCTTAGTCAGAGGACCCACAGTAGGACCATCTAGTGCAGCCCTTTCTTTTACAGAGGGAAACCAGGACTTGGGTTGGATGGAGTGGAAAGATCTCAAAACCATGAAAGAGCTCTGTCACTCTAGAAAAGCTTTTCGACCTGGCCAATACCTCTTGGCCTCCCTCCCTCCAGGTCTCTCTGATTTACAGGAATCCGTGTGTGTCTGATTGTTGCTAGAGACGGGAAGCATCTATTTGAGGGCAGGAACCACATGCCTAAGGCCATGATGCTAAGTAGTACAGTCTCTCAAGAACAGATCCTACTCTGTCATTTACTGGAATATTGTCACATGGAGACGATAATGGTGGGCCTCCTGGGCTGAGGATGCTGGGGCACCCTTTACCTCAGGAGTCCTACCCTAGCCCACAGGGATGGGCAGGATGAAGGAGCAATAGGAAAAAGAGAGGACAGGGGGATTATCTCTTGTGTTTGAAAAACTGTATACCATGGCAATGTTAGAGTAAGTCAGGCAAAAAAACAGCAAAGCAGAAGCAGAATACTGCGTCAGCCCACAATGCTTTCTTCTCTCCCCTGAACACGTTTCTCTTGCTTTCTTCACTAAGTCTGCTGTGTGGGGACCTTGACTTCCTGAACAGATTCTGGGCTCTGTCTCTGCCTTCCCTTTCCTTTCCCTCCTCTTCTAACACCTAGCACAGCTAAGCTCACACTGGTGAAAGCTACAAACAATAATGGCGGTGGGGGGAAACCTGCTGGTCCCTTTCTCTCAGAGTTTTACTGAAAATTCAGGAGGCATCAATTTGATAAGTCTCCACAGAGCCAGAGACACAAACTCAGTGGTTCCCAAACTTGGATCATCCTGTCACTCAACCACCTCCTGGGTAAGCCCGGGAATCTGCATTTTTCTGGAGCTCTGCAAGTGATTACCTCACTGATCCTCAGATAGGCAATGAGTAATTCATGCATAACTCTGAATTTACAGTTGGGTTACAGCCTCTTCAAATAAATGACAGTTTGAAGTTACCTCCTCCAGACCTTTTAACATTAATCCCATTTCCTACCTATTCCACCAATCCCCAACCTCTGATTTCTCAGATTTCAAATACTCTCTGATCATGTCTTGCTTGCGTGCCTCCATGAGAATGGAGCTCATCTGGGGCAAAGACTGGCTTAATCATTTGCTCTACACTTCAGCTCTTGATTAAGGTAAGAAACTCAAGAAAAATTTGTTGGCAGATCAGATGTATCCTTAGGAGGAATCTAGTGTTAAGAAAAGGTACTTTGGAGTCAGATGGTCCACGTTCCTATGTCTCAATTTTTTTCTTCTGTCAATACCTACCTCAAAAGGTTGTAGACAGTAAATGAGACAATACCTAGAAATTACTCTGAACAGTACCTGCTCTGGAGTAAGCATCCCACATGTGTTAGATGCTATTAACTGTTATTCAGAAGACCCCACTATCTGCCAGCCAGAACTGCCCCAACTGAGCAGGCTGTCACTGGCCAACAGGTATGGGGAGTGGTCCTACAGGGACAGAGCTTCTGGTTCCATTTTTTATAAGAGAAATGCAAATGATTCAGGATCTTCCCACGAAGACCAATACACCCACATGTATAGTTTCCCCCTGGGAGAATGACCCCTTTAGTACTCTGCAGACCTGAGGACCCTACATCAGGAGGTCCCAACTGGGATAATCAGTGACCAACTCTGTCACCCTTTGGGTCCACCACATGTAGCATGGGTTCAAGACCAACCACCTGGAATTTAAGAATTGCTTATACTCTGAAAGGAGAGTTTGAAAAACCTCTAGTCTCCAAAGACAAAGCACCATTTCCATCTTTGACATGATGAAGAGATAAAAGGCTTTGTAAGCAGACCAACTTGAGCTCCAGTTTTAGAGCAAATCACTGTAACCCTCTGGACCTCACCTTACTCATCTATACAGAAATGGGAAAAGGGTAGACAGGGGAAAGGAGGGAGAGGATATCTCACTGGATTGTTGTGAGGTTTAAATGAGGTAATGGGGGGGGGGAGCACCTGTCGTAGAGCTTGGTACATGGCAAGAGCTCAACTGGTGCTGGGTCCCTTTGTCCAGAGCTAAGGCCATGGCCTACAGACAAGGTAGGTATAGCTCTCAGAACTGAAAGTCTCAGATACTGAAGCCTTGGGTCCCTCCCTGCCTCCCCATCCCTCCCAGACCAGCTCCTAGACCCCCTCCTCACCTTCCCAGCCCCAGACTGCTAAATTGATGAAGCTAAAAGGGTTTTGATCATGTCGGTATATTTATATGTAAATACAAAACTGTATCACTGTAAGATATTGATTATGAACAAACATTACAACTATTTTCTGAATCTGACTCAGTCCATTAATGTTAAATACAAAATGAAATGATTGTAAAAAATAAGAATATACATATTCAAAGAGCTTATTACAGTATAAAATTATTGAGGTCTGATTAGCCACCAACCTCTTCTATGATGGGGGAAGGTTTAAGGATTCCTGGAATTTTCATAGGAACGTGGAGTGCTGGGGACTCTTGATTCCACCCATCATCAGCATGGGTGAACTGGGAGCAGGCAGGGACAGGCTGCAGTGGGTAGGGGACCACCTCAGCCAGGGGATTAAGCTTTTTATTGGCACAGAACCTTGAGCTTGAGCTCCAGGGTCTGGCAGGCTAGTAGGCAGGAAGAGATGGGCATCTTGGTAGATAGGGCCAACCTGCATAAGGAAAGGAACCATCCAGCAAAAGAAAAAGGGGCCCCAGCTTGTCCTCCCAGGAGGGGTTCTCATAGCAGTTTTCTCTCAATCACACCTGGGCTCCCCTTCTATCCTTCTAAGACTTTGTACCAGTCGCCTTTGGCTCTGGCTGCTCCATGAGTTCATCTCTACCCCTGGGCTCTCTCATCCCTGGGGTGGTGAGAGGAAAGAGAGAACATGGAATCACAGTGGAGGTCTGTTCCCCAAAATGGCCAAGTAAACAGAAAAAAATCATCAGATAAGGGCAACCCATGCTGAATTAAGCCGGTGTCGCCACAAACCAATATCCTTAGCTCCAACAGGCAGCATTGGGAGGTAAGTCATAACTTGAGGATGAGGGCCCGTGGCAGGAGCATGTAGATGTGTGTGTGTGTTTGTGTGTGTGTGTCCTCTTTCAGCACTCTGCAGTCTGACAACAGGAGACAGGATCCCCAGCCCCAGCTACTCCAGGATAAATAGTAGGATCCAAGAAGCAAGGAGCCCTGAACTGCAACATGGAGCCCCAGGAACTTCTACAAAAGAGTAACTGTGTGTATATGTATTTATAGAATACAATCATATTATCACATACAATATATATTATATACACACGTACATATGGACCCATACACATAAGTGCACATACATACACGCACACACACAGAATGACAGAAAAGACTGGAATACACGCCCTGTGTATAAACGTGCTTGGCACTCAGGACGATCTGTAGAATATGTAACTTGGTCAATCAAGCTCTTGGGGAGGAAGGTGAATGCTCACCAAACCTTCCCATAAAATCCTGGCAAAGGGAAGGAGTGGGAAAGAGGAAACCTCCAGAAGAAGAATGGCACTGGGAAAGTGGGAGGGAGGTTCCTTCCCCACTTACCTCGGGGCCCCTGGCAAAAATCAACAGCCACAATTTGGTTTTAATAAGGCACAGTTTGATAGCAGGTGCTAGGAATTCAGAACACATTGCTGCTGGCCCTTTCTAGTGGCAGTTTCACCACATTTATCTAGCCAAAGGGAAGGCTGCCTTGCGTGTACACGTGTGCCAGGAGATAAGAGAAAGGTTGATCCATGGCTTCAGCATAACTGTTGGCAACCTATAGGCCCAGCGGTGTCCAGGATAGTTTAAGGAAGGCTGGCCAGCAGGTAGGAGGCTCGTGGGAGAGTTACTGACCCTCCATGGCCAGCAGGTTGCGGCCAGAGGACACCAGGCCCTCCTTCTCTGCGAACTCCAGGATGGCCTTGTAGCAAAAATAGTACTGCTCAGGGGTCTGGATGCTGAAGGCCCTCTGGGTTCTCATTCGTGACACCGTCTGGAACACATTAAGGGTGCCAAGCTCCTCCAGCTGTGCCAGGCAGATGTCCAGTGAGCAGAAGGTACCTGAAGAAGGAAGGAAGGGATCACATGTAGTTTACCTCTCCTCTCTTTCTCCCTCTACCAAATAACCCAGGGAGAATCGGATGAATGTATTCAAAGGCAAGATGCCTCATGGCAGGAAGCCAAATGGCCTTAGGCCTAAAAAAACTCGAAGAAGAGGTCATAGGAGTGCTGAAGGCCAGAGAAATGAGAAGGCCTCTTGTCTCTCCGGACATACGTGGGGGTAACAGGAAGAGTGGGAAGTGACACAGGAATTTCCTGCTTTGATCCCAGACAGACAGACTGACAGCACTCCCACATTTAATGTCCAGAGACTCTGCACTTTTCCACAGAGGCCTAACACAAACTTATCCTTTCCACCTTTCTCCCAAAGGGACCTCTAAACTAGAAAGGCCAGTGATTTCTGCAATGTACATCCCCTCAAAGCAAAAGGTGCTAACTGGCTCCACGTGGAGAACACAGCACAGGGTGAGGAGTCCCCTCAGGAACCAGCTGCGTTCTCTGGGACATCCACAGTGACAGTGATGACAAGGTGACAGGGTCAGAAGATAGCATGCTGATGAGGTGTATAAAGCCCGAGAGGGCACCGCCTGTGAAGTACGTATTCCGGCCAGCACCTAGCACTGGGGATGCCAAACGGACAGTACAGAGGAATTTTCACAGCGATTTACCAGCAAGGGATCAAATGAGTTCTTTCTCCAATCACAGACACGGCTGAGAGCTTTGTTATTCCTTCCCCACCTACTGCCTCGGAGGCACCGAGAGCCCTGTCAGATGCATCACCTGTCCTGCCGATGCCTGCGCTGCAGTGGACCACGATGGGTGGCTCAGGGCACTGCCCTTTGGAACGTCCTCCCATGCTGCTCACGGCCAGACTCTGCTGGTGTCTGACCACTCTCAAAAAGTCAATGAGGGAAGCTGCTGAGGAAGGGACGCCATAATCTGGCCAGCTCAGGAACTGGAAGTGGGTCACCTGGCGTTTCTGCCGCTCCTTAGATGAGAAAAGCAGCAGAAGTTAATGAGGTCGTTTCTGCCTGCCCCAGCTACCTCTGGCTTTTCCAAATTCCCAACACCCTAGTGTCCCGACCACCAAGGCTCCTGTCTACCCCTGTCACCTTTCCCAGTTGCTTCTCTCAACAACTGCTTCTCTACAATAAGCCCAAAGGAAGGGTTAAATGTTTGAAAAAGGCAGAATTCCTGTATTGTAGGATACAGAATTCCTTAGTTATAAGCTTTCTTCCTATGTAATGCCACTGTTAAGTTGAGATCATATGGCTATATTGGCTCTAAGTTGAATTATCCCCATCCTGTTCCCAGAAAAAAGAAGCAAAACTTATAACTTCCCTGGAATCCTGTCTATTCCCTCTGGAGATATTCTTTATGGTAGCGGTTCTCCCCCAAGTTTCAAAAGGTGAGAAAACAGAAACCTGGATTTACCTCTGTGTTGAGAATTTCTAGCGTTGTTTTCTTATAATGGTTCATGTTCTCCACACCTAGGTTGGTCACTGTGAGGAAGCCAAATCGGACCCGAGAGTCCTTTTCTAAAGGCCAGTACTGGCCACACTTTCTCCTGCCGCCTTCCTCAAAGCTGAAAGAAACAGAGCGAGGTAAGCCTTCTGTTTTCACTCACCACAGCATGACCCGCTCCCCCAAGGACCTGCTGTGCCCCTAGGCAGCACTGTCTTCTCTCGCACCGCTTCTAACTTACACCATTGATTCTCAGCAGAAAAGGAAGGAAGCCTCTTCATTCTGAACAGATTTAACAACAGAACAGTTGCTGCATGGACTCCTTTAGCCAACATTTATTGAACACTTACTACATCATTTGGTCTCTTTCCTGATACCTCATGGGACTTCTCACAGAACTGGCATAAACTCTGAGAGCGGACAAAGGAAAACAGTAGAGAAAATATGGTGGGTCAGAGAGAACGCTCTGGCCCGTGCCTCAGCCACTGCCCACGCTCTTCGCCGGTACGGGCTGTTGGCTGATGAAGGACTAGGCATGCTCGTGGGAGGTTTATGTAAAGGCCTAAAGTCCACCCCACCCTACCCCTCTTCAGTGGCCCCAAAGTACTCCAAGCTGGTACTTCTCCCACTGCCTCCTCTCCGAATCAAGGAGGTTACAATAGTGCCCTGAGGAAGGGAACTGAGCAAACATTCTCATTGCATTTTCTTCTCATCATCTGAAATAGCCTATAATTATAATGATGATGGTATTAATGAAATAAGTAATTCTTTAAATTTAGGAGATTTGTAGACTAAAATTTCAAACATATTCCTTTCATTAAGAGCTTCCTGCCTGACCCACTATGTTTCACCTCTGTCTTTTTTTGTAATTCTCCTATAGGTAGAAATATCTACAACCAGAAAAAATGGTCAAAAGTAGGAAATGGGGAGCAAGGAAGAACTGGTACTTCAGGAACCAGGAAGACAGCTTCCCTCTGGAAACAAGGGCCAGACTGAAGGTGAGTTGTGCCATGTTTCCCAGTACTTCCTTCAGCGAAGAAGGCCAGGACCCCAGAATCGGCCATAACTGGCACAGGGTCACCAGAGCCACGAATTAAAGCTTTGACAAATTAGATCTACCAATCTCTACCACACCCTGGTTGTGTTAACTCCGGATTAGCTGAGAAAAAGGTAAGACAGCTCAAAATCTTTGCCATGGCTTGCCTAATCCTCACTGTATCTTTTTTTTTTAATTTGTAGAGAGACAGGGTCTTGCTCTGTCGTCCAGGCTGGAGTGCAATGGAGTGCTCATAGTTCACTACAGCCTCCAACTCCTGGGCTCAAATGATCCTCCCACCTCTGCCTACAAAGTAGCTGGGACTACAAGCACACCCCACCACACATGGCTAATATTTTTATTTTTAATTTTTTTTTTTGTAGACACAGGATCTCACTATGTTGTACAGGCTGGTCTCAAATTCTGGGCCTCAAATAATCTTCTGGTTTCAGCCTCCCAAAGCACTTGGATTAGAGGTGAGAGCCACCGTCCCCAGCCTAATCCTCATTGTTTCTAAGAGCCAAACTCCCTCTTGAATCCCCCAAATTTAGAGAGTGGGGGTGGGGATCAGTAGGGGGGGAAGGGATTAACTCACCGGGTGGTCATGACAATCACCAAGACTTTTTGCTCCCATACCATGAGCCAGAAATCACGATAGGTATTCTCCAAAGGGCCTGAAGTGAAAGGAGAAGACAAGGAACATGACTCTGGGAAGCACTTTGTTCTTTCTTAGGCTTTTCTGTTTTTCTCCCCAACACTGACTCCGAACCACAGATGTTAGCTCCCTGCTCATCTCTCCGCGTCCCAGCTTTTCAGCGTGGTCCTTGGACCGACAGCACCAGCATCACGAGCATCATATGGAAGAGGGTTAGAAATGCAGAATCTGCATGTTAACAAGATCCCCAGGACGGCTGTAGGGAGGTTACTGTGTGGGAAGCACCGTTACATACGCACTTAGCCCTAATCATCAGAGATTCAGCCACCACATCCAGGCTCAGAGTGTCAACTGCATACATGTCTCTAGCTGTTTTCATCTCCCCTTAAGCTTCAGCCTTATAATCGCGGGTTGCGCACTAAACCATTGTCCTCAGATGATGTCCCATCATCTCAGAACCAGTGTGTCGGCAACTCGGTCTCCTTCGAAATTAGCTTTATCTTTCAACTTTATCATCTCTGTTAACAATATTGGCATTCTTAAGTCATTCAGTCTTAAAAAGTTGAGGTAAACTCTAACTTATCTATTTCCTTCATTTCCCAGATGCAGTCAGTCACCAAATTATACAGATTTTTTGGCCTTTGAAATGTTTTTGGTTTTTATCCTTTTGCCCCTACCCTGTTTCCATCCTATTCTTCCTGCCATGAGGACCACGTCATCTTTTGTCTGAGTTACTATAACACCATCTTAATTTACTTTTCTGAGTAGGTCTCTTTACCTTCCAGTCTATTCTAGATACCCCGACCAGTTTAATCTTTCTAAAAAAAAATTGCTCTGTCACAATATAGATACACCATGCTCACTTCTCCGTCTATTCCTCTACTCGAACTGTCTCCCCGACCTCCAGTGCCATTCACTGTCTACCCATTTTCAAGCGCTGCCTCTTCCTGGAAGCTTTCTCTGACCACCGCATTCCTCGTGGGACGACTTCTCTGAGCTCTTGATGGCACAGCTGGACCTAAATAGCTTAACCATTTAATTTATATTTACATCAGTCATTTTACTTCATGGGAATTAATGATGGCTCAGTAAACATGGTCCTGAGGACAAGGCCCATGTTGTCAAGTTCTGCTTTTATAGTTAGAACCTGCTCGGGGCTGAGCACTCGGCAACAACTTCGGAAATATTTGTGGACGGACCACCAACTCCCTTTCAATCAAGAAAGTAACAACTCAGGACAATTCATTGTACTTTCCCAGTGCTTTTTCCCTCTCTCCTTTCAGGGAAGCAGGGCAGTACTAAGGGTGATTTCGGCCTAGAAGTCTGTTGGTTTGCTACTATTTTTGCTAAGTCTTTTAGCAAGCACTGAAATCTTATGATATTAGAAGTCCCTCTTTGCTGAAGTAGACATTGCCAAAACCATGTGAAGTCTTGGAAATAAGCTACATGTCCAACAAGAGAAGATTAGTTAAATTATGGCATACCCATAATTTATGTAGTCCATAAAGCCAATGTTGTAAGATTTGTTATTTTCTGCCATTGAAAGGTAGTCACAAGATACCATTAAATGAAAAAAGAGACAATGTATAGAAAGAGTCCATTTTGTTAAATACCTTATATGTCTGTATCTATATGTATGCAGAGGAAAAGATCTAGGAGGAGATGCTGTAAAATGTTAACATTATCTCTGGTTCTTAAGGTTAGAGTGAATCCAAAGCCCCTTTTCCCTTTTTTCTCCCCCAACTTTCATTTTAAACAATTTCAAACCTACAGACAAGCTGAAAGAGCAATACAATACACCCATACATTCTTTGGCTAAAAAGCTATCATTTTGCAACATTTACTTCTCTCTATACACACACACATATTTTTCCATTTTACAGAACTACGTAAAAGTAAGTTGTAGACTAAACTTAACGATACTGAATTGTGAACTTAAACATTTAAGAGAGTAGACCTCAAGTGTTCTTACAATTAAAAAAAAATTAAAAAGTTGTAGAAGGCCGGGCATGGTGGCTCACGCCTGTAATCCTAGCACTCTGGGAGGCCGAGGCGGGCGGATTGTTTGAGCTCAGGAGTTCGAAACCAGCCTGAGCAAGAGTGAGACCCCCCGTCTCTACTAAAAATAGAAAGAAATTAATCAGACAACTAAAAATATATAGAAAAAATTAGCCGGGCATGGTGGCACATGCCTGTAATCCCAGCTACTCGGGAGGCTGAGGCAGAAGGATCACTTGAGCCCAGGTGTTTGAGGTTGCTGTGAGCTAGGCTGACGCCACGGCACTCACTCTAGCCAGGGCAAAACAGTGATACTCTGTCTCAAAAAAAAAAAAAAAAGAAAAGAAAAGAAAAGCATACAAACTGTAAGAATTATAAGGTTATTACACACCCATCAAAAAATAAAAATTAAAAACCTAAACACAATATTGGTAGAACTGTAGAAAAAATATATTTATACATCACTAGTGGCACTAGAAATCTTGCAGAAGTAGTAATCTGAAAAAATATAACAAGAATTTTTAAATATGTATATGCTTTGATTTAAATTCTGCTTTGTGAAATTTCCCCTCAAGGACAAACCCAGGGCTGTAGACTGCCTCCAGAGCCACTGCGAGCCATTCTCCGCCCTCCAGGCCAGGCTCCTCTCAAGAGAGAGACTATTTCTTCTTCCCTTCCAGCTGGGCTGTCCCTCCCACTGGGCTGATCAATGCAATGTGGTTGAAGCGATGCTGGACCAGTTGGGGCATGAGCATTTTAAAGCACCTGTTAACCTGCTTTAGTTCTCCTGGAAGACCGTGAAAGAATCCTGACCACCCGTACACCACCAGGAGCTAAGGAGGCTGCAGGGAGGGGAAGTAAGGCATCCCCCGCAAGAGGCCCAGCCCACCAGTCCAGGCGGCCCCTTGAGTGACTAAGTGAGACCAGCAGAAGAACCATCCAGTCAACTCCTGTATCATGAGAAAGAATAAATCATTGTTTGAAGACACTAAGTTGTGAGGTGATTTGTTACACAGCAATAGATACCTAAAAGGAGGTGTTAGGGCTGGGGTTACAGAAAAGCAATCTGGTCAAAAGTTTATTTGTAGGCCAACTGGCATACATTCAGGTAAACTGTATCACATATTTAAAACATATAAAGTCATTTTAATGTACCTGAATTATTTAACTGTGCATAAGTAAAAAGGAAAAAGAGAGACTTAATAGCAACACATACATATTGGTCATAATTATCAAACATTTTCATATATACATGAAAATTTTATTTGACTATGGACCCAAGGATAACCTATAACTGTGGAATCTTAGAAAAAGAGAGAGAGAGAGGTCAAATATATAGATAGAATAAAACAGTGGATACCAGGTTTGGGGCAGAGGGAAGAAATGGGAGGTTACAAGTCAAAGGATACACAGTAGTAGAAATGTTGGATGAACAAGTCTAAAGATCTAACGTACAACCCAAGGACTGCAGTTAACAACAGTGTACCGTATTTAGGATTTTTGCTAAATGAGTAGATTACAGCTGTTCTTCCCACAAGGGAGAAAATGAATAACTATGTAAGATGATGGATATGTTAATTTGTTTCACCATAGTAACCATTGTACTATATAAATCCATCTCATAACATCATGTGCATACCTTAAATATACACAATAAAATTTATTTAAAAAAATAAGAAATAGGCTAGGAGTGATGGCTCATGTCTGTAATCCTAGCACTCTGGGAGGCTGAGGCAGGAGGATCGTTTAAGCTCAGGAGTTCAAGATCAGTCTGAGCAAGAGAGAGACTCCCCCTCCTCTGTCTCTACTTAAAAAAAAATAGAGAGAGAGAAAAAATTAGCCAGGTGTGGTGGTGCTCATTTGTAGTCCCAGCTATTTACTTGGGAGGCTGAGGCAGAAGGATTGCCTGAGCCCAAGAGTTTGAGGTTGCTGTGAACTACAATGACACCACTGCGTCAAAAAAAAAAAAAAAGAAAAGAAAAGAAATAGGCCAGGCGTGGTGGCTCACGCCTGTAATCCTAGCACTCTGGGAGGTCGAGGCGGGCGGATCACTCGAGCTCAGGAGTTTGAGATCAGCCTGAGCAAGAGCGAGACCCAGTCTCTACTAAAAAGAGAAAAAATTAATAAGTCAACTAAAAATAAAAATAAAAAATTAGCCAGGCATGGTGGCTCGCACCTGTAGTCCCAGCTACTCAGGAGGCTGAGGCAGGAGGATCCCTTGAGCCCAGGAGTTTGAGGTTGCTGTGAGCTAGGCTGACACCACGGCACTCACTCTAGCCCGGGCAACAAAGTGAGACTGTGTCTCAAAAAAAAAAAAAAGAAAAGAAAAAAAAAGAAAAGAAATTCACTGGGCCTTTTTTCCCTATAAAGTTATTAGAATATTTCAGAACACATACAAAAGCAAACCCATCCTAAGAGCAAATGAAGTCGTTCTGTGTGACCACTTTACTCCGCCCTCTGTTCTGGACTGTGTACCCGCTCCCTTCCAGACACCATCAGTGGGATTCCTTGCTGGGTGGGCCTGCCATGCTATCAGCTTCGAACATTCATCCAGTAAATGAATGAATGTGAATCATTACTCCCCATGACAGTTCTTTACTCAGGAAAAACCTCCGGATTAGAGGATGTGCAAAGTGCCTCAAACCTGTGATGTGGAAGATGCATTACATACAGAATATAATCACTATACTGTTACTCTTTAGATTACAACCAAAACCACCCTGCCCCTAGACACCTGCAAATAAACCCTGCATCTGTACTGATAGTTCATTCAGAAGTCTGTTTGCTAGACACTAACTCAGCTAGGTCGAGGAAAATAAGCAGCTTCATCTTTTTATATCTAATGAACATATATAAACGTAAAATATTCTTTTAGTGCTGTTTCACTTCAGAAAAGTAAACTAGAAATAAAACTGCTAAACTGCTCTCCTGTGAGTTGAGGAAGCTACAATTAGCTTCCGCAGTGAGAAAACCATATTAAACAAAATAAATAGATCCCCCTTCCAAATCACTGTTTAAGAGATAAACACTTTAGAATATTAAAGACTTTTCAATAACATAAGTATTTCCTCTGATGACATAACCACTTACACCAGCACTGTTTAGTAAACCACAAATGATAATTTAGGTAGCAGATGACACTAGCATGGATAAGAATATACCAAGCCACGCATTGTCTGAACTTTTCTACAACATTGCCATCACAAGATTGAAAAATCCGGCTGTAGCCCAGTACCAGCCAGTGGCCTGTTAGGAAACGGGCCACTCATTACCACCTGAGCTCTGTACCCCCACCCTCAGCCCCACCCATGACACCCCACCCCACCCTAAACCCGGTCCATGGAAAAATTGTCTTCCATGAAAACGGTCCCTGGTGCCAAAAAGATTGGGGACAGCTGGTATGCTTGGTATCTAGCTATAAAACTTTTTTTAGTGTGAGGCTAAACCTTACACCTGGCAAGGTGGAGCTCAGAGTTCTGCCCCTCTGTCATACAGTAATCTGTAAAATAATTATAACAAGATCATCGATTAGAACTCACAGTACATCAACATGATGTTTTTAAAACAAAGAACCAGCTGGATGAAGAACATACCAAAAGCCAGACTTTGTATTTTAATAAAGTAGAAAAAAATAGATAAATTGGTCTTCATCAAAATTTAAAACTGCTGGGGGTGGGGGGTGATAGCTCATGCCTATAAGCCCTGCACTTTGTGAGGCCGAGGCAGCAGGACTGCTCGAGGCCCAGAGTTCAAGAATAGCCTGGGTAACACAGCAAGACCTCATTTCTATGTAAAAAAAAAAATTAAAACTTTTTGGTTTCAAAGGACAACATCAACAAAGTGAAGACAACCCACAGAATGGAGAAGATACTTGCAAACCATATATTTGATAAGGGATTTATATCTGGAATATATAAATCCTACAACTCAACAATAAAAAGACAAAATAGTCCAATTAAAAAATGGGCAAAGGATCTGAATAGACATTTCTCCAAAGATACATAAATGGCCAGTAAGCACATGAAAAGATACTCAGTAACACTAGTCACAGGGAAATGCATATCAAAACCACAATGAAATATCACTTCACACCCCCAAGGATGGCTAGAATCAGAAAGTCAGATAACAAGTACTGGTGAGAGCCGGGCATGGTGCCTCGTGCCTGTAGTCCCAGCTACTCAGGAGGCTGAGGCAGAAGGACCAGTTGAGCAGGCACTCAAGGCTGCAGTGAGCTATGATCACAACACTGCACTCTAGCCTGGACAACAGAGTGAGACCCTATCTCAACTGATCAATCAATCAACAGTACTGGTGAAGATGTGGAGAAATTGGGACCGTCATATACTGCTGGTGGAAATATAAAATAATTTCCTTCCAGAAAACAGCTCAGCAGTTCCTCAAACAGTTAACACATTGACTGCCACACACAAAAAAAACCAGAAACTTTTCCCTGGGGTCACAATGTTTTATTAGGAAAATAGAATAAAAATGTCGAGTGTAATTTAAAGGTAGATATAAATAGAAAAACAAAATGTATCGACTTCTATTCATTTAATCATTTTTAGAATTAAATTCTCAATATTAATTGTAACAGTAAGAACATCAACAAGATTTTATATATGCTTCACACAGCCGGAGGGTCAAAACTAGAGTGAGTTAAATACAACTCTCATGGCAGTTAATGTGTTTACATTAATGTTTACACAGTTACCATATAACCCAGCAATTCTACTCCTAGGTATTTACCCAGAGAAGAAAACATATGTCTGTAAAAACTTGGGCAGGAATGTTTATATTATAGTAGCCTTATTCCCAATAGCCAGAAGATGGAAACAACCCAAATGTCCATCAACAGATGAACAGATAAACAGAATGTGGTACATCCACACAGTGGAATATTCTTTGGCCATCAACAGGGATGGGTACTAATACATACTATCACATGGATGGCCCTTAAACACAGTAAATGAAAGCCAAGCACAAAAGACCACATACTGTAAGATTACATTCATATAAAAGTATAGCATCGGCAAATCTATTGAAACTGATTAGTGGTTGCCAGGGGCTGAGAAGGAGTTTGGGGGTCTAGGGCAGTGAGAGCCAAAGGTCACAGGGTTTCTTTTTGAGATAATGAAAATGTTCTAAAACAACTATAGTGATGGTTGTACACATCTGTGAACATGCCAGAAACGAATGAATTGTACAGTTTAAATGGGCAAACGCATGGTATGTGAATTACATCTCACTAAAACTGTTTAAAAAAAAAGTAGGGGCCGGGCGCGGTGGCTCACGCCTGTAATCCTAGCTCTCTGGGAGGCCGAGGCGGGCGGATTGTTTGAACTCAGAAGTTCGAAACCAGCCTGAGCAAAAGCGAGACCCCGTCTCTACTAAAAATAGAAAGAAATTAATCGGACAACTAAAAATGTATAGAAAAAATTAGCCGGGCATAGTGGCGCATGCCTGTAGTCCCAGCTACTCGGGAGGCTGAGACAGAAGGATTGCTTGAGCCAGGAGTTTGAGGTTGCTGTGAGCTAGGCTAATGCCACGGCACTCTAGCCCAGGCAACACAGTGAGACTCTGTCTCGAAAAAAAAAAAAGCAGGAAAAAATAACTCCCTGAAACCAAACTCAATATTCATTTACAACTCCATTCACCAGAAGTTTCAGCTTCCTTATGATGCATCACTCAAAGGTGTGGTCAATTACTAGAGAAGATTGGCCCTTTTCCACAGAACTTTAGATTTTAGTAAAAACTTAATACCCTCTGAAAAGAATACGAAGCCCAGGTTACACAGCCGTTGTCTTGTCCCAAAATTCTTGGAACCAAGTTCTTTCTATCTGACAAATATACAGTCTTATCTAGAGGCACCCTATTTGGGAAAGTAGGTAAAAGGAAGAATAAAAGAAAAAAATAGTATTAAATGTTTTAAAGTGTCGCTTTAAGAATAGCAGGTGCAATACTGGAAATGTTTAAGATAACCTATCAGACTGTGATTCCTACTTCAAATAGATGAGTTTTTATCAACCACTCACAGCACTCCCAAACTACGTTCTCCTCCCCTCCCCAAAATAATCTGAGAGAAAAATCACAGATTTATAAGAATCACTAAGGGAACAATTACTATGTACGTATTTGCCTACAATATCAAATTTGTGCTCACAAAAAATATTTATGTGAATGTGGAACATTTAGCCCTAAAATCACTTTTCTGAAATCTTTTTGTTATTCTTTTCAACACAATCTTTCACTCATTAAAAGAACATGGAGTTTTAATTCTGTATAATGCCATTAGACTCAGTGTCTTTTCTTGATCCTTAATGGCATTTATTTATAAAATAACATGTTTCCAGAAAATAAAAGCAACCAAAGCACATACAATACAGTGTGATACAGAAGCAGCATTAAAGAATCTGAAATCGGCCGGGCGCGGTGGCTCACGCCTGTAATCCTAGCACTCTGGGAGGCCGAGGCGGGCGGATCGTTTGAGCTCAGGAGTTCAAAATCAGCCTGAGCAAGAGCGAGACCCCGTCTCTACCAAAAATAGAAAGCAATTAATTGGACAGCTAAAAATATATAGAAAAAATTAGCCGGGCATGGTGGCGCATGCCTGTAGTCCCAGCTACTCGGGAGGCTGAGGCAGAAGGATCGCTTGAGCCCAGGAGTTTGAGGATGCTGTGAGCTAGGCTGACGC